>CATIUR010000001.1:168749558-168987058 GCA_949592205.1 Helichrysum umbraculigerum | reverse complement strand
TACCCGAATAGAACAAAACAAAAATTATTGTTTTTAAAAATTCGAGTATTTTTACTACGAAATTCACACTATAATTGGCTTGTAGATTTTAATCGGTAACTTATCTTCGTAAAATTCATTTTTTAACATTTCATATTTCGGGGAAATCTATCCACGAGATCAATTAGATACCGAAATAGACCAAAAGAAAAAATTTGGTTTTTAAGAATTCGGGTGTTTTTACTACGAAATTCACACTGTAATTGGCTTTTATATTTTAATCGGTAACTTCTCTTGGTAAAATTCTTTTTTTAACATTTCATTATTCGCGGAAATCTATCCACGAGAGCAATTAGATACCCGAATAGACCGAAAGAAAAAATTTGGTTTTTAAGAATTCGGGTGTTTTTACTACGAAATTCACATTGTAATTGACTTGTAGATTTTAATCGGTAACTTCTCTTCGTAAAATTTTTTTTAACATTTCATATTTCGTGGAAGTCTATCCACAAGAGCAATTAGATACCCGAATAGACCAAAAGAAAAAATTTGGTTTTTAAGAATTCGGGTGTTTTTACTACGAAATTCACAATGTAATTGGCTTGTGTATTTTAGTCGGTAACTCTTCTTCGTAAAATTATTTTTTTAACATTTCATATTTCGGGGAAATCTATCCACGTGAGCAATTAGATTCCCAAATAGACCAAAAGTAAATTTTGGTTTTTAAGAATTCGGGTGTTTTTACTACGAAATTCACACTGTAATTGGCTTGTAAATTTTAATCGGTAACTTATCTTCATAAAATTATTTTTTTAACATTTCATATTTCGGGGAAATCTATCCACGAGAGCAATTAGATACCGAAATAGACCAAAAGAAAAAATTTGGTTTTTAAGAATTTAGGTGTTTTTACTACGAAATTCACACTTTAATTGGCTTGAAGATTTTAATCGTTAACTTCTCTTGGTAAAATTCTTTTTTTAACATTTCATTATTCGGGGAAATCTATCCACGAGAGCAATTAGATACCCGAATAGACCAAAAGAAAAAATTTGGTTTTTAAGAATTCGGGTGTTTTTACTACGAAATTCACACTGTAATTGGCTTGTAGATTTTAATCGGTAATTTCTCTTCGTAAAATTCTTTTTTTAACATTTCATATTTCGGGGAAATCTATCCACGAGAGCAATTAGATACCCGAATAGAACAAAATAAAAATTATTGTTTTTAAGAATTCTAGTTTTTTTACTACGAAATTTACACTGTAATAGGCTTGTAGATTTTAATCGGTAACTTCTCTTCGTAAATTTTTTTTTAACATTTCATATTTCAGGGAAATCTATCCACGAGAGCAATTAGATACCCGAATAGACCAAAAGAAAAAATTTGGTTTTTAAGAATTCAGGTGTTTTTACTACGAAATTTACACTGTAATTGGCTTGTGTATTTTAGTCGGTAACTCCTATTCGTAAAATTATTTTTTTAACATTTCATATTTCGGGGAAATCTATCCACGTGATCAATTAGATACCCAAATAGACAAAAAGAAAAAAATAAGGTTTTAAAGAATTCAGGTGTCTTTACTAAGAAATTCACACTGTAATTGGCTTGTAGATTTTAATCGGTAACTTCTCTTCGTAAAATTATTTTTTTAACATTTCATATTTCGGGGAAATCTATCCACGAGAGCAATTAGATACCCGTTTAGAACAAAAGAAAAATTTTTGTTTTTAAGAATTCGATTATTTTTACTACGAAATTCACACTATAATTAGCTTCTAGATTTTAATCGGTAACTCCTGTTCGTAAAATTCTTTTTTTAACATTTCATATTTCGGGGAAATCTATCCACGAAAGCAAGTAGATACCCGAATATACCAAAAGAAAAAATTTGGTTTTCAAGAATTCGGATGTTTTTACTACGAAATTCACACTGTAATTGGCTTGTAGATTTTAATCGGTAACTTCTCTTCGTAAAATTCTTTATTTAACATTTCATATTTCGGGGAAATCTATCCACGAGAGCAATTAGATACCCGAATAGAACAAAAGAAAAATTATTGTTTTTAAGAATTCGAGTATTTTTACTACGAAATTCACACTATAATTGGCTTGTAGATTTTAATCGGTAACTCCTCTTCGTAAAATTCTTTTTTTAACATTTCATATTTCGGGGAAATCTATCCACGAAAGCAAATAGATACCCGAATAGACCAAAAGAAAAAATTTGGTTTTCAAGAATTCGGGTGGCTTACTACGAAATTCACACTGTAATTGGCTTGTGGATTTTAATCGGTAACTTCTCTTCGTAAAATTCTTTTTTTAACATTTCATATTTCGGGGTAATCTATCCACGAGAGCAATTAGATACCCGAATAGATAAAAATAAAAATTATTGTTTTTAAGAATTCGAGTATTTTTACTACGAAATTCACACTATAATTGGCTTGAAGATTTTAATCGGTAACTTATCTTCGTAAAATTCATTTTTTAACATTTCATATTTCGGGGAAATCTATCCACGAGATCAATTAGATACCGAAATAGACCAAAAGAAAAAATTTGGTTTTTAAGAATTCGGGTGTTTTTACTACGAAATTCACATTGTAATTGGCTTGTAGATTTTAATCGGTAACTTCTCTTCGTAAAATTCTTTTTTTAACATTTCATATTTTTGGGAAATCTATCCACGAGAGCAATTAGATACCCGAATAGACCAAAAGAAAAAATTTGGTTTTTATGAATTCTAGTTTTTTTACTACGAAATTTACACTGTAATTGGCTTGTAGATTTTAATCGGTAACTTCTCTTCGTAAATTTTTTTTAATATTTCATATTTCGGGGAAATCTATCCACGAGAGCAATTGGATACCCGAATAGACCAGAAGAAAAAATTTGGTTTTTAAGAATTCAGGTGTTTTTACTACGAAATTTACACTGTAATTGGCTTGTGTATTTTAGTCGGTAACTCCTATTCGTAAAATTATTTTTTTAACATTTCATATTTCGGGGAAATCTATCCACGTGAGCAATTAGATACCCAAATAGACAAAAAGAAAAAAAATAAGGTTTTAAAGAATTCAGGTGTCTTTACTAAGAAATTCACACTGTAGTTGGCTTGTAGATTTTAATCGGTAACTTCTCTTCGTAAAATTCTTTTTTTAACATTTCATATTTCGGGGAAATCTATCCACGAGAGCAATTAGATACCCGTTTAGAACAAAAGAAAAATTTTTGTTTTTAAGAATTCGATTATTTTTACTACGAAATTCACACTATAATTAGGTCCTAGATTTTAATCGGTAACTCCTGTTCGTAAAATTCTTTTTTAACATTTCATATTTCGGGGAAATCTATCCACGAAAGCAAGTAGATACCCGAATATACCAAAAGAAAAAATTTGGTTTTCAAGAATTCGGATGTTTTTACTACGAAATTCACACTGTAATTGGCTTGTAGATTTTAATCGGTAACTTCTCTTCGTAAAATTCTTTTTTTAACATTTCATATTTCGGGAAAATCTATCCACGAGAGCAATTAGATACCCGAATAGAACAAAAGAAAAATTTTTGTTTTTTAAGAATTCGAGTATTTTTACTACGAAATTCACATTATAATTGGCTTGTAGATTTTAATCGGTAACTCCTCTTCGTAAAATTCTTTTTTTAACATTTCATATTTCGGGGAAATCTATCCACGAAAGCAATTAGATACCCGAATAGACCAAAAGAAAAAATTTGGTTTTCAAGAATTCGGGTGGCTTACTACGAAATTCACACTGTAATTGGCTTGTAGATTTTAATCGGTAACTTCTCTTCGTAAAATTCTTTTTTTAACATTTAATATTTCGGGGAAATCTATCCACGAGAGCAATTAGATACCCGAATAGAACAAAACAAAAATTATTGTTTTTAAGAATTCGAGTATTTTTACTACGAAATTCACACTATAATTGGCTTGTAGATTTTAATCGGTAACTTTTCTTCGTAAAATTCATTTTTTAACATTTCATATTTCGGGGAAATCTATCCACGAGATCAATTAGATACCGAAATAGACCAAAAGAAAAAATTTGGTTTTTAAGAATTCGGGTGTTTTTACTACGAAATTCACACTGTAATTGGCTTTTATATTTTAATCGGTAACTTCTCTTGGTAAAATTCTTTTTTTAACATTTCATTATTCGCGGAAATCTATCCACGAGAGCAATTAGATACCCGAATAGACCGAAAGAAAAAATTTGGTTTTTAAGAATTCGGGTGTTTTTACTACGAAATTCACATTGTAATTGACTTGTAGATTTTAATCGGTAACTTCTCTTCGTAAAATTTTTTTTAACATTTCATATTTCGTGGAAGTCTATCCACAAGAGCAATTAGATACCCGAATAGACCAAAAGAAAAAATTTGGTTTTTAAGAATTCGGGTGTTTTTACTACGAAATTCACAATTTAATTGGCTTGTGTATTTTAGTCGGTAACTCTTCTTCGTAAAATTATTTTTTTAACATTTCATATTTCGGGGAAATCTATCCACGTGAGCAATTAGATTCCCAAATAGACCAAAAGTAAATTTTGGTTTTTAAGAATTCGGGTGTTTTTACTACGAAATTCACACTGTAATTGGCTTGTAAATTTTAATCGGTAACTTATCTTCATAAAATTATTTTTTTAACATTTCATATTTCGGGGAAATCTATCCACGAGAGCAATTAGATACCGAAATAGACCAAAAGAAAAAATTTGGTTTTTAAGAATTTAGGTGTTTTTACTACGAAATTCACACTTTAATTGGCTTGAAGATTTTAATCGTTAACTTCTCTTGGTAAAATTCTTTTTTTTAACATTTCATTATTCGGGGAAATCTATCCACGAGAGCAATTAGATACCCGAATAGACCAAAAGAAAAAATTTGGTTTTTAAGAATTCGGGTGTTTTTACTACGAAATTCACACTGTAATTGGCTTGTAGATTTTAATAGGTAATTTCTCTTCGTAAAATTCTTTTTTTAACATTTCATATTTCGGGGAAATCTATCCACGAGAGCAATTAGATACCCGAATAGAACAAAATAAAAATTATTGTTTTTAAGAATTCTAGTTTTTTTACTACGAAATTTACACTGTAATTGGCTTGTAGATTTTAATCGGTAACTTCTCTTCGTAAATTTTTTTTAACATTTCATATTTCGGGGAAATCTATCCACGAGAGCAATTAGATACCCGAATAGACCAAAAGAAAAAATTTATTTTTTAAGAATTCAGGTGTTTTTACTACGAAATTTACACTGTAATTGGCTTATGTATTTTAGTCGGTAACTCCTATTCGTAAAATTATTTTTTTAACATTTCATATTTCGGGGAAATCTATCCACGTGATCAATTAGATACCCAAATAGACAAAAAGATAAAAATAAGGTTTTAAAGAATTCAGGTGTCTTTACTAAGAAATTCACACTGTAATTGGCTTGTAGATTTTAATCGGTAACTTCTCTTCGTAAAATTATTTTTTTAACATTTCATATTTCGGGGAAATCTATCCACGAGAGCAATTAGATACCCGTTTAAAACAAAAGAAAAATTTTTGTTTTTAAGAATTCGATTATTTTTACTACGAAATTCACACTATAATTAGCTTCTAGATTTTAATCGGTAACTCCTGTTCGTAAAATTCTTTTTTTAACATTTCATATTTCGGGGAAATCTATCCACGAAAGCAAGTAGATACCCGAATATACCAAAAGAAAAAATTTGGTTTTCAAGAATTCGGGTGTTTTTACTACGAAATTCACACTGTAATTGGCTTGTAGATTTTAATCGGTAACTTCTCTTCGTAAAATTCTTTATTTAACATTTCATATTTCGGGGAAATCTATCCACGAGAGCAATTAGATACCCGAATAGAACAAAAGAAAAATTATTGTTTTTAAAAATTCGAGTATTTTTACTACGAAATTCACACTATAATTGGCTTGTAGATTTTAATCGGTAACTCCTCTTCGTAAAATTCTTTTTTTAACATTTCATATTTCGGGGAAATCTATCCACGAAAGCAATTAGATACCCGAATAGACCAAAAGAAAAAATTTGGTTTTCAAGAATTCGGGTGGCTTACTACGAAATTCACACTGTAATTGGCTTGTGGATTTTAATCGGTAACTTCTCTTCGTAAAATTCTTTTTTTAACATTTCATATTTCGGGGAAATCTATCCACGAGAGCAATTAGATACCCGAATAGATAAAAATAAAAATTATTGTTTTTAAGAATTCGAGTATTTTTACTACGAAATTCACACTATAATTGGCTTGTAGATTTTAATCGGTAACTTATCTTCGTAAAATTCATTTTTTAACATTTCATATTTCGGGGAAATCTATCCACGAGATCAATTAGATACCGAAATAGACCAAAAGAAAAAATTTGGTTTTTAAGAATTCGGGTGTTTTTACTACGAAATTCACACTGTA
This sequence comes from Helichrysum umbraculigerum, assembly GCA_949592205.1. Classification (NCBI taxonomy): domain Eukaryota; kingdom Viridiplantae; phylum Streptophyta; class Magnoliopsida; order Asterales; family Asteraceae; genus Helichrysum; species Helichrysum umbraculigerum. The sequence goes on along the minus strand of CATIUR010000001.1, from coordinate 168,980,613 downwards.
ATTGGCTTTTATATTTTAATCGGTAACTTCTCTTGGTAAAATTCTTTTTTTAACATTTCATTATTCGCGGAAATCTATCCACGAGAGCAATTAGATACCCGAATAGACCGAAAGAAAAAATTTGGTTTTTAAGAATTCGGGTGTTTTTACTACGAAATTCACATTGTAATTGACTTGTAGATTTTAATCGGTAACTTCTCTTCGTAAAATTTTTTTTAACATTTCATATTTCGTGGAAGTCTATCCACAAGAGCAATTAGATACCCGAATAGACCAAAAGAAAAAATTTGGTTTTTAAGAATTCGGGTGTTTTTACTACGAAATTCACAATGTAATTGGCTTGTGTATTTTAGTCGGTAACTCTTCTTCGTAAAATTATTTTTTTAACATTTCATATTTCGGGGAAATCTATCCACGTGAGCAATTAGATTCCCAAATAGACCAAAAGTAAATTTTGGTTTTAAGAATTCGGGTGTTTTTACTACGAAATTCACACTGTAATTGGCTTGTAAATTTTAATCGGTAACTTATCTTCATAAAATTATTTTTTTAACATTTCATATTTCGGGGAAATCTATCCACGAGAGCAATTAGATACCGAAATAGACCAAAAGAAAAAATTTGGTTTTTAAGAATTTAGGTGTTTTTACTACGAAATTCACACTTTAATTGGCTTGAAGATTTTAATCGTTAACTTCTCTTGGTAAAATTCTTTTTTTAACATTTCATTATTCGGGGAAATCTATCCACGAGAGCAATTAGATACCCGAATAGACCAAAAGAAAAAATTTGGTTTTTAAGAATTCGGGTGTTTTTACTACGAAATTCACACTGTAATTGGCTTGTAGATTTTAATCGGTAATTTCTCTTCGTAAAATTCTTTTTTTAACATTTCATATTTCGGGGAAATCTATCCACGAGAGCAATTAGATACCCGAATAGAACAAAATAAAAATTATTGTTTTTAAGAATTCTAGTTTTTTTACTACGAAATTTACACTGTAATTGGCTTGTAGATTTTAATCGGTAACTTCTCTTCGTAAATTTTTTTTTAACATTTCATATTTCAGGGAAATCTATCCACGAGAGCAATTAGATACCCGAATAGACCAAAAGAAAAAATTTGGTTTTTTAAGAATTCAGGTGTTTTTACTACGAAATTTACACTGTAATTGGCTTGTGTATTTTAGTCGGTAACTCCTATTCGTAAAATTATTTTTTTAACATTTCATATTTCGGGGAAATCTATCCACGTGATCAATTAGATACCCAAATAGACAAAAAGAAAAAAATAAGGTTTTAAAGAATTCAGGTGTCTTTACTAAGAAATTCACACTGTAATTGGCTTGTAGATTTTAATCGGTAACTTCTCTTCGTAAAATTATTTTTTTAACATTTCATATTTCGGGGAAATCTATCCACGAGAGCAATTAGATACCCGTTTAGAACAAAAGAAAAATTTTTGTTTTTAAGAATTCGATTATTTTTACTACGAAATTCACACTATAATTAGCTTCTAGATTTTAATCGGTAACTCCAGTTCGTAAAATTCTTTTTTTAACATTTCATATTTTGGGGAAATCTATCCACGAAAGCAAGTAGATACCCGAATATACCAAAAGAAAAAATTTGGTTTTCAAGAATTCGGATGTTTTTACTACGAAATTCACACTGTAATTGGCTTGTAGATTTTAATCGGTAACTTCTCTTCGTAAAATTCTTTATTTAACATTTCATATTTCGGGGAAATCTATCCACGAGAGCAATTAGATACCCGAATAGAACAAAAGAAAAATTATTGTTTTTAAGAATTCGAGTATTTTTACTACGAAATTCACACTATAATTGGCTTGTAGATTTTAATCGGTAACTTCTCTTCGTAAAATTCTTTATTTAACATTTCATATTTCGGGGAAATCTATCCACGAGAGCAATTAGATACCCGAATAGAACAAAAGAAAAATTATTGTTTTTAAAAATTCGAGTATTTTTACTACGAAATTCACACTATAATTGGCTTGTAGATTTTAATCGGTAACTCCTCTTCGTAAAATTCTTTTTTTAACATTTCATATTTCGGGGAAATCTATCCACGAAAGCAATTAGATACCCGAATAGACCAAAAGAAAAAATTTGGTTTTCAAGAATTCGGGTGGCTTACTACGAAATTCACACTGTAATTGGCTTGTGGATTTTAATCGGTAACTTCTCTTCGTAAAATTCTTTTTTTAACATTTCATATTTCGGGGTAATCTATCCACGAGAGCAATTAGATACCCGAATAGATAAAAATAAAAATTATTGTTTTTAAGAATTCGAGTATTTTTACTACGAAATTCACACTATAATTGGCTTGAAGATTTTAATCGGTAACTTATCTTCGTAAAATTCATTTTTTAACATTTCATATTTCGGGGAAATCTATCCACGAGATCAATTAGATACCGAAATAGACCAAAAGAAAAAATTTAGTTTTTAAGAATTCGGGTGTTTTTACTACGAAATTCACATTGTAATTGGCTTGTAGATTTTAATCGGTAACTTCTCTTCGTAAAATTCTTTTTTTAACATTTCATATTTTTGGGAAATCTATCCACGAGAGCAATTAGATACCCGAATAGACCAAAAGAAAAAATTTGGTTTTTATGAATTCTAGTTTTTTTACTACGAAATTTACACTGTAATTGGCTTGTAGATTTTAATCGGTAACTTCTCTTCGTAAATTTTTTTTAATATTTCATATTTCGGGGAAATCTATCCACGAGAGCAATTAGATACCCGAATTGACCAGAAGAAAAAATTTGGTTTTTAAGAATTCAGGTGTTTTTACTACGAAATTTACACTGTAATTGGCTTGTGTATTTTAGTCGGTAACTCCTATTCGTAAAATTATTTTTTTAACATTTCATATTTCGGGGAAATCTATCCACGTGAGCAATTAGATACCCAAATAGACAAAAAGAAAAAAAAATAAGGTTTTAAAGAATTCAGGTGTCTTTACTAAGAAATTCACACTGTAGTTGGCTTGTAGATTTTAATTGGTAACTTCTCTTCGTAAAATTCTTTTTTTAACATTTCATATTTCGGGGAAATCTATCCACGAGAGCAATTAGATACCCGTTTAGAATAAAAGAAAAATTTTTGTTTTTAAGAATTCGATTATTTTTACTACGAAATTCACACTATAATTAGGTCCTAGATTTTAATCGGTAACTCCTGTTCGTAAAATTCTTTTTTAACATTTCTTATTTCGGGGAAATCTATCCACGAAAGCAAGTAGATACCCGAATATACCAAAAGAAAAAATTTGGTTTTCAAGAATTCGGATGTTTTTACTACGAAATTCACACTGTAATTGGCTTGTAGATTTTAATCGGTAACTTCTCTTCGTAAAATTCTATTTTTAACATTTCATATTTCGGGGAAATCTATCCACGAGAGCAATTAGATACCCGAATAGAACAAAAGAAAAATTTTTGTTTTTTAAGAATTCGAGTATTTTTACTACGAAATTCACATTATAATTGGCTTGTAGATTTTAATCGGTAACTCCTCTTCGTAAAATTCTTTTTTTAACATTTCATATTTCGGGGAAATCTATCCACGAAAGCAATTAGATACCCGAATAGACCAAAAGAAAAAATTTGGTTTTCAAGAATTCGGGTGGCTTACTACGAAATTCACACTATAATTGGCTTGTAGATTTTAATCGGTAACTTCTCTTCGTAAAATTCTTTTTTTAACATTTAATATTTCGGGGAAATCTATCCACGAGAGCAATTAGATACCCGAATAGAACAAAACAAAAATTATTGTTTTTAAGAATTCGAGTATTTTTACTAGGAAATTCACACTATAATTGGCTTGTAGATTTTAATCGGTAACTTTTCTTCGTAAAATTCATTTTTTAACATTTCATATTTCGGGAAAATCTATCCACGAGATCAATTAGATACCGAAATAGACCAAAAGAAAAAATTTGGTTTTTAAGAATTCGGGTGTTTTTACTACGAAATTCACACTGTAATTGGCTTTTATATTTTAATCGGTAACTTCTCTTGGTAAAATTCTTTTTTTAACATTTCATTATTCGCGGAAATCTATCCACGAGAGCAATTAGATACCCGAATAGACCGAAAGAAAAAATTTGGTTTTTAAGAATTCGGGTGTTTTTACTACGAAATTCACATTGTAATTGACTTGTAGATTTTAATCGGTAACTTCTCTTCGTAAAATTTTTTTTAACATTTCATATTTCGTGGAAGTCTATCCACAAGAGCAATTAGATACCCGAATAGACCAAAAGAAAAAATTTGGTTTTTAAGAATTCGGGTGTTTTTACTACGAAATTCACAATGTAATTGGCTTTTGTATTTTAGTCGGTAACTCTTCTTCGTAAAATTATTTTTTTAACATTTCATATTTCGGGGAAATCTATCCACGTGAGCAATTAGATTCCCAAATAGACCAAAAGTAAATTTTGGTTTTTAAGAATTCGGGTTGTTTTTACTACGAAATTCACACTGTAATTGGCTTGTAAATTTTAATCGGTAACTTATCTTCATAAAATTATTTTTTTAACATTTCATATTTCGGGGAAATCTATCCACGAGAGCAATTAGATACCGAAATAGACCAAAAGAAAAAATTTGGTTTTTAAGAATTTAGGTGTTTTTACTACGAAATTCACACTTTAATTGGCTTGAAGATTTTAATCGTTAACTTCTCTTGGTAAAATTCTTTTTTTTAACATTTCATTATTCGGGGAAATCTATCCACGAGAGCAATTAGATACCCGAATAGACCAAAAGAAAAAATTTGGTTTTTAAGAATTCGGGTGTTTTTACTACGAAATTCACACTGTAATTGGCTTGTAGATTTTAATAGGTAATTTCTCTTCGTAAAATTCTTTTTTTAACATTTCATATTTCGGGGAAATCTATCCACGAGAGCAATTAGATACCCGAATAGAACAAAATAAAAATTATTGTTTTTAAGAATTCTAGTTTTTTTACTACGAAATTTACACTGTAATTGGCTTGTAGATTTTAATCGGTAACTTCTCTTCGTAAATTTTTTTTAACATTTCATATTTCGGGGAAATCTATCCACGAGAGCAATTAGATACCCGAATAGACCAAAAGAAAAAATTTGGTTTTTAAGAATTCAGGTGTTTTTACTACGAAATTTACACTGTAATTGGCTTGTGTATTTTAGTCGGTAACTCCTATTCGTAAAATTATTTTTTTAACATTTCATATTTCGGGGAAATCTATCCACGTGATCAATTAGATACCCAAATAGACAAAAAGATAAAAATAAGGTTTTAAAGAATTCAGGTGTCTTTACTAAGAAATTCACACTGTAATTGGCTTGTAGATTTTAATCGGTAACTTCTCTTCGTAAAATTATTTTTTTAACATTTCATATTTCGGGGAAATCTATCCACGAGAGCAATTAGATACCCGTTTAGAACAAAAGAAAAATTTTTGTTTTTAAGAATTCGATTATTTTTACTACGAAATTCACACTATAATTAGCTTCTAGATTTTAATCGGTAACTCCTGTTCGTAAAATTCTTTTTTTAACATTTCATATTTCGGGGAAATCTATCCACGAAAGCAAGTAGATACCCGAATATACCAAAAGAAAAAATTTGGTTTTCAAGAATTCGGGTGTTTTTACTACGAAATTCACACTGTAATTGGCTTGTAGATTTTAATCGGTAACTTCTCTTCGTAAAATTCTTTATTTAACATTTCATATTTCGGGGAAATCTATCCACGAGAGCAATTAGATACCCGAATAGAACAAAAGAAAAATTATTGTTTTTAAGAATTCGAGTATTTTTACTACGAAATTCACACTATAATTGGCTTGTAGATTTTAATCGGTAACTCCTCTTCGTAAAATTCTTTTTTTAACATTTCATATTTCGGGGAAATCTATCCACGAAAGCATTTAGATACCCGAATAGACAAAAAGAAAAAATTTGGTTTTCAAGAATTCGGGTGGCTTACTACGAAATTCACACTGTAATTGGCTTGTGGATTTTAATCGGTAACTTCTCTTCGTAAAATTCTTTTTTTAACATTTCATATTTCGGGGAAATCTATCCACGAGAGCAATTAGATACCCGAATAGATAAAAATAAAAATTATTGTTTTTAAGAATTCGAGTATTTTTACTACGAAATTCACACTATAATTGGCTTGTAGATTTTAATCGGTAACTTATCTTCGTAAAATTCATTTTTTAACATTTCATATTTCGGGGAAATCTATCCACGAGATCAATTAGATACCGAAATAGACCAAAAGAAAAAATTTGGTTTTTAAGAATTCGGGTGTTTTTACTACGAAATTCACATTGTAATTGGCTTGTAGATTTTAATCGGTAAATTCTCTTCGTAAAATTCTTTTTTTAACATTTCATATTTTGGGGAAATCTATCCACGAGAGCAATTAGATACCCGAATAGACCAAAAGAAAAAATTTGGTTTTTATGAATTCTAGTTTTTTAACTACGAAATTTACACTGTAATTGGCTTGTAGATTTTAATCGGTAACTTCTCTTCGTAAATTTTTTTTTAATATTTCATATTTCGGGGAAATCTATCCACGAGAGCAATTAGATACCCAAATAGACCAGAAGAAAAAATTTGGTTTTTAAGAATTCAGGTGTTTTTACTACGAAATTTACACTGTAATTGGCTTGTGTATTTTAGTCGGTAACTCCTATTCGTAAAATTATTTTTTTAACATTTCATATTTCGGAGAAATCTATCCACGTGAGCAATTAGATACCCAAATAGACAAAAAGAAAAAAAATAAGGTTTTAAAGAATTCAGGTGTCTTTACTAAGAAATTCAGACTGTAGTTGGCTTGTAGATTTTAATCGGTAACTTCTCTTCGTAAAATTCTTTTTTTAACATTTCATATTTCGGGGAAATCTATCCAGGAGAGCAATTAGATACCCGTTTAGAACAAAATAAAAATTTTTGTTTTTAAGAATTCGATTATTTTTACTACGAAATTCACACTATAATTAGCTTCTAGATTTTAATCGGTAACTCCTGTTCGTAAAATTCTTTTTTAACATTTCATATTTCGGGGAAATCTATCCACGAAAGCAAGTAGATACCCGAATATACCAAAAGAAAAAATTTGGTTTTCAAGAATTCGGATGTTTTTACTACGAAATTCACACTGTAATTGGCTTGTAGATTTTAATCGGTAACTTCTCTTCGTAAAATTCTTTATTTAACATTTCATATTTCGGGGAAATCTATCCACGAGAGCAATTAGATACCCGAATAGAACAAAAGAAAAATTATTGTTTTTTAAGAATTCGAGTATTTTTACTACGAAATTCACACTATAATTGGCTTGTAGATTTTAATCGGTAACTCCTCTTCGTAAAATTCTTTTTTTAACATTTCATATTTCGGGGAAATCTATCCACGAAAGCAATTAGATACCCGAATAGACCAAAAGAAAAAATTTGGTTTTCAAGAATTCGGGTGGCTTACTACGAAATTCACACTGTAATTGGCTTGTAGATTTAAATCGGTAACTTATCTTCGTAAAATTCATTTTTTAACATTTCATATTTCGGGGAAATCTATCCACGAGATCAATTAGATACCGAAATAGACCAAAAGAAAAAATTTGGTTTTTAAGAATTCGGGTGTTTTTACTACGAAATTCACATTGTAATTGGCTTGTAGATTTTAATCGGTAACTTCTCTTCGTAAAATTCTTTTTTTAACATTTCATATTTTGGGGAAATCTATCCACGAGAGCAATTAGATACCCGAATAGACCAAAAGAAAAAATTTGGTTTTTATGAATTCGAGTTTTTTTACTACGAAATTTACACTGTAATTGGCTTGTAGATTTTAATCGGTAACTTCTCTTCGTAAATTTTTTTTTAATATTTCATATTTCGGGGAAATCTTTCCACGAGAGCAATTAGATACCCGAATAGACCAGAAGAAAAAATTTGGTTTTTAAGAATTCAGGTGTTTTTACTACGAAATTTACACTGTAATTGGCTTGTGTATTTTAGTCGGTAAGTCCTATTCGTAAAATTATTTTTTTAACATTTCATATTTCGGGGAAATCTATCCACGTGAGCAATTAGATACCCAAATAGACAAAAAGAAAAAAAAATAAGGTTTTAAAGAATTCAGGTGTCTTTACTAAGAAATTCACACTGTAGTTGGCTTGTAGATTTTAATCGGTAACTTCTCTTCGTAAAATTCTTTTTTTAACATTTCATATTTCGGGGAAATCTATCCAGGAGAGCAATTAGATACCCGTTTAGAACAAAAGAAAAATTTTTGTTTTTAAGAATTCGATTATTTTTACTACGAAATTCACACTATAATTAGCTTCTAGATTTTAATCGGTAACTCCTGTTCGTAAAATTCTTTTTTAACATTTCATATTTCGGGGAAATCTATCCACGAAAGCAAGTAGATACCCGAATATACCAAAAGAAAAAATTTGGTTTTCAAGAATTCGGATGTTTTTACTACGAAATTCACACTGTAATTGGCTTGTAGATTTTAATCGGTAACTTCTCTTCGTAAAATTCTTTATTTAACATTTCATATTTCGGGGAAATCTATCCACGAGAGCAATTAGATACCCGAATAGAACAAAAGAAAAATTATTGTTTTTTAAGAATTCGAGTATTTTTTACTACGAAATTCACACTATAATTGGCTTGTAGATTTTAATCGGTAACTCCTCTTCGTAAAATTCTTTTTTTAACATTTAATATTTCGGGGAAATCTATCCACGAGAGCAATTAGATACCCGAATAGAACAAAACAAAAATTATTGTTTTTAAAAATTCGAGTATTTTTACTACGAAATTCACACTATAATTGGCTTGTAGATTTTAATCGGTAACTTATCTTCGTAAAATTCATTTTTTAACATTTCATATTTCGGGGAAATCTATCCACGAGATCAATTAGATACCGAAATAGACAAAAAGAAAAAATTTGGTTTTTAAGAATTCGGGTGTTTTTACTACGAAATTCACACTGTAATTGGCTTTTATATTTTAATCGGTAACTTCTCTTGGTAAAATTCTTTTTTTAACATTTCATTATTCGCGGAAATCTATCCACGAGAGCAATTAGATACCCGAATAGACCGAAAGAAAAAATTTGGTTTTTAAGAATTCGGGTGTTTTTACTACGAAATTCACATTGTAATTGACTTGTAGATTTTAATCGGTAACTTCTCTTCGTAAAAATTTTTTTAACATTTCATATTTCGTGGAAGTCTATCCACAAGAGCAATTAGATACCCGAATAGACCAAAAGAAAAAATTTGGTTTTTAAGAATTCGGGTGTTTTTACTACGAAATTCATAATGTAATTGGCTTGTGTATTTTAGTCGGTAACTCTTCTTCGTAAAATTATTTTTTTAACATTTCATATTTCGGGGAAATCTATCCACGTGAGCAATTAGATTCCCAAATAGACCAAAAGTAAATTTTGGTTTTTAAGAATTCGGGTGTTTTTACTACGAAATTCACACTGTAATTGGCTTGTAAATTTTAATCGGTAACTTATCTTCATAAAATTATTTTTTTAACATTTCATATTTCGGGGAAATCTATCCACGAGAGCAATTAGATACCGAAATAGACCAAAAGAAAAAATTTGGTTTTTAAGAATTTAGGTGTTTTTACTACGAAATTCACACTTTAATTGGCTTGAAGATTTTAATCGTTAACTTCTCTTGGTAAAATTCTTTTTTTAACATTTCATTATTCGGGGAAATCTATCCACGAGAGCAATTAGATACCCGAATAGACCAAAAGAAAAAATTTGGTTTTTAAGAATTCGGGTGTTTTTACTACGAAATTCACACTGTAATTGGCTTGTAGATTTTAATCGGTAATTTCTCTTCGTAAAATTCTTTTTTTAACATTTCATATTTCGGGGAAATCTATCCACGAGAGCAATTAGATACCCGAATAGAACAAAATAAAAATTATTGTTTTTAAGAATTCTAGTTTTTTTACTACGAAATTTACACTGTAATTGGCTTGTAGATTTTAATCGGTAACTTCTCTTCGTAAATTTTTTTTTAACATTTCATATTTCGGGGAAATCTATCCACGAGAGCAATTAGATACCCGAATAGACCAAAAGAAAAAATTAGGTTTTTAAGAATTCAGGTGTTTTTACTACGAAATTTACACTGTAATTGGCTTGTGTATTTTAGTCGGTAACTCCTATTCGTAAAATTATTTTTTTAACATTTCATATTTCGGGGAAATCTATCCACGTGATCAATTAGATACCCAAATAGACAAAAAGAAAAAAATAAGGTTTTAAAGAATTCAGGTGTCTTTACTAAGAAATTCACACTGTAATTGGCTTGTAGATTTTAATCGGTAACTTCTCTTCGTAAAATTATTTTTTTAACATTTCATATTTCGGGGAAATCTATCCACGAGAGCAATTAGATACCCGTTTAGAACAAAAGAAAAATTTTTGTTTTTAAGAATTCGATTATTTTTACTACGAAATTCACACTATAATTAGCTTCTAGATTTTAATCGGTAACTCCTGTTCGTAAAATTCTTTTTTTAACATTTCATATTTCGGGGAAATCTATCCACGAAAGCAAGTAGATACCCGAATATACCAAAAGAAAAAATTTGGTTTTCAAGAATTCGGATGTTTTTACTACGAAATTCACACTGTAATTGGCTTGTAGATTTTAATCGGTAACTTCTCTTCGTAAAATTCTTTATTTAACATTTCATATTTCGGGGAAATCTATCCACGAGAGCAATTAGATACCCGAATAGAACAAAAGAAAAATTATTGTTTTTAAAAATTCGAGTATTTTTACTACGAAATTCACACTATAATTGGCTTGTAGATTTTAATCGGTAACTCCTCTTCGTAAAATTCTTTTTTTAACATTTCATATTTCGGGGAAATCTATCCACGAAAGCAATTAGATACCCGAATAGACCAAAAGAAAAAATTTGGTTTTCAAGAATTCGGGTGGCTTACTACGAAATTCACATTGTAATTGGCTTGTAGATTTTAATCGGTAACTTCTCTTCGTAAAATTCTTTTTTTAACATTTCGTATTTTTGGGAAATCTATCCACGAGAGCAATTAGATACCCGAATAGACCAAAAGAAAAAATTTGGTTTTAATGAATTCTAGTTTTTTTACTACGAAATTTACACTGTAATTGGTTTGTAGATTTTAATCGGTAACTTCTCTTCGTAAATTTTTTTTTAATATTTCATATTTCGGGGAAATCTATCCACGAGAGCAATTAGATACCCGAATAGACCAGAAGAAAAAATTTGGTTTTTAAGAATTCAGGTGTTTTTACTACGAAATTTACACTGTAATTGGCTTGTGTATTTTAGTCGGTAACTCCTATTCGTAAAATTATTTTTTTAACATTTCATATTTCGGGGAAATCTATCCACGTGAGCAATTAGATACCCAAATAGACAAAAAGAAAAAAAATAAGGTTTTAAAGAATTCAGGTGTCTTTACTAAGAAATTCACACTGTAGTTGGCTTGTAGATTTTAATCGGTAACTTCTCTTCGTAAAATTCTTTTTTTAACATTTCATATTTCGGGGAAATCTATCCACGAGAGCAATTAGATACCCGTTTAGAACAAAAGAAAAATTTTTGTTTTTAAGAATTCGATTATTTTTACTACGAAATTCACACTATAATTAGGTCCTAGATTTTAATCGGTAACTCCTGTTCGTAAAATTCTTTTTTAACATTTCATATTTCGGGGAAATCTATCCACGAAAGCAAGTAGATACCCGAATATACCAAAAGAAAAAATTTGGTTTTCAAGAATTCGGATGTTTTTACTACGAAATTCACACTGTAATTGGCTTGTAGATTTTAATCGGTAACTTCTCTTCGTAAAATTCTTTTTTTAACATTTCATATTTCGGGGAAATCTATCCACGAGAGCAATTAGATACCCGAATAGAACAAAAGAAAAATTTTTGTTTTTTAAGAATTCGAGTATTTTTACTACGAAATTCACATTATAATTGGCTTGTAGATTTTAATCGGTAACTCCTCTTCGTAAAATTCTTTTTTTAACATTTCATATTTCGGGGAAATCTATCCACGAAAGCAATTAGATACCCGAATAGACCAAAAGAAAAAATTTGGTTTTCAAGAATTCGGGTGGCTTACTACGAAATTCACACTGTAATTGGCTTGTAGATTTTAATCGGTAACTTCTCTTCGTAAAATTCTTTTTTTAACATTTAATATTTCGGGGAAATCTATCCACGAGAGCAATTAGATACCCGAATAGAACAAAACAAAAATTATAGTTTTTAAGAATTCGAGTATTTTTACTACGAAATTCACACTATAATTGGCTTGTAGATTTTAATCGGTAACTTATCTTCGTAAAATTCATTTTTTAACATTTCATATTTCGGGGAAATCTATCCACGAGATCAATTAGATACCGAAATAGACCAAAAGAAAAAATTTGGTTTTTAAGAATTCGGGTGTTTTTACTACGAAATTCACACTGTAATTGGCTTTTATATTTTAATCGGTAACTTCTCTTGGTAAAATTCTTTTTTTAACATTTCATTATTCGCGGAAATCTATCCACGAGAGCAATTAGATACCCGAATAGACCGAAAGAAAAAATTTGGTTTTTAAGAATTCGGGTGTTTTTACTACGAAATTCACATTGTAATTGACTTGTAGATTTTAATCGGTAACTTCTCTTCGTAAAATTATTTTTTTAACATTTCATATTTCGGGGAAATCTATCCACGAGAGCAATTAGATACCCGTTTAGAACAAAAGAAAAATTTTTGTTTTTAAGAATTCGATTATTTTTACTACGAAATTCACACTATAATTAGCTTCTAGATTTTAATCGGTAACTCCTGTTCGTAAAATTCTTTTTTTAACATTTCATATTTCGGGGAAATCTATCCACGAAAGCAAGTAGATACCCGAATATACCAAAAGAAAAAATTTGGTTTTCAAGAATTCGGATGTTTTTACTACGAAATTCACACTGTAATTGGCTTGTAGATTTTAATCGGTAACTTCTCTTCGTAAAATTCTTTATTTAACATTTCATATTTCGGGGAAATCTATCCACGAGAGCAATTAGATACCCGAATAGAACAAAAGAAAAATTATTGTTTTTAAGAATTCGAGTATTTTTACTACGAAATTCACACTATAATTGGCTTGTAGATTTTAATCGGTAACTCCTCTTCGTAAAATTCTTTTTTTAACATTTCATATTTCGGGGAAATCTATCCACGAAAGCAAATAGATACCCGAATAGACCAAAAGAAAAAATTTGGTTTTCAAGAATTCGGGTGGCTTACTACGAAATTAACACTGTAATTGGCTTGTGGATTTTAATCGGTAACTTCTCTTTGTAAAATTCTTTTTTTAACATTTCATATTTCGGGGTAATCTATCCACGAGAGCAATTAGATACCCGAATAGATAAAAATAAAAATTATTGTTTTTAAGAATTCGAGTATTTTTACTACGAAATTCACACTATAATTGGCTTGAAGATTTTAATCGGTAACTTATCTTCGTAAAATTCATTTTTTAACATTTCATATTTCGGGGAAATCTATCCACGAGATCAATTAGATACCGAAATAGACCAAAAGAAAAAATTTGGTTTTTAAGAATTCGGGTGTTTTTACTACGAAATTCACATTGTAATTGGCTTGTAGATTTTAATCGGTAACTTCTCTTCGTAAAATTCTTTTTTTAACATTTCATATTTTTGGGAAATCTATCCACGAGAGCAATTAGATACCCGAATAGACCAAAAGAAAAAATTTGGTTTTTATGAATTCTAGTTTTTTTACTACGAAATTTACACTGTAATTGGCTTGTAGATTTTAATCGATAACTTCTCTTCGTAAATTTTTTTTAATATTTCATATTTCGGGGAAATCTATCCACGAGAGCAATTAGATACCCGAATAGACCAGAAGAAAAAATTTGGTTTTTAAGAATTCAGGTGTTTTTACTACGAAATTTACACTGTAATTGGCTTGTGTATTTTAGTCGGTAACTCCTATTCGTAAAATTATTTTTTTAACATTTCATATTTCGGGGAAATCTATCCACGTGAGCAATTAGATACCCAAATAGACAAAAAGAAAAAAAATAAGGTTTTAAAGAATTCAGGTGTCTTTACTAAGAAATTCACACTGTAGTTGGCTTGTAGATTTTAATCGGTAACTTCTCTTCGTAAAATTCTTTTTTTAACATTTCATATTTCGGGGAAATCTATCCACGAGAGCAATTAGATACCCGTTTAGAACAAAAGAAAAATTTTTGTTTTTAAGAATTCGATTATTTTTACTACGAAATTCACACTATAATTAGGTCCTAGATTTTAATCGGTAACTCCTGTTCGTAAAATTCTTTTTTAACATTTCATATTTCGGGGAAATCTATCCACGAAAGCAAGTAGATACCCGAATATACCAAAAGAAAAAATTTGGTTTTCAAGAATTCGGATGTTTTTACTACGAAATTCACACTGTAATTGGCTTGTAGATTTTAATCGGTAACTTCTCTTCGTAAAATTCTTTTTTTAACATTTCATATTTCGGGAAAATCTATCCACGAGAGCAATTAGATACCCGAATAGAACAAAAGAAAAATTTTTGTTTTTTAAGAATTCGAGTATTTTTACTACGAAATTCACATTATAATTGGCTTGTAGATTTTAATCGGTAACTCCTCTTCGTAAAATTCTTTTTTTAACATTTCATATTTCGGGGAAATCTATCCACGAAAGCAATTAGATACCCGAATAGACCAAAAGAAAAAATTTGGTTTTCAAGAATTCGGGTGGCTTACTACGAAATTCACACTGTAATTGGCTTGTAGATTTTAATCGGTAACTTCTCTTCGTAAAATTCTTTTTTTAACATTTAATATTTCGGGGAAATCTATCCACGAGAGCAATTAGATACCCGAATAGAACAAAACAAAAATTATTGTTTTTAAGAATTCGAGTATTTTTACTACGAAATTCACACTATAATTGGCTTGTAGATTTTAATCGGTAACTTTTCTTCGTAAAATTCATTTTTTAACATTTCATATTTCGGGGAAATCTATCCACGAGATCAATTAGATACCGAAATAGACCAAAAGAAAAAATTTGGTTTTTAAGAATTCGGGTGTTTTTACTACGAAATTCACACTGTAATTGGCTTTTATATTTTAATCGGTAACTTCTCTTGGTAAAATTCTTTTTTTAACATTTCATTATTCGCGGAAATCTATCCACGAGAGCAATTAGATACCCGAATAGACCGAAAGAAAAAATTTGGTTTTTAAGAATTCGGGTGTTTTTACTACGAAATTCACATTGTAATTGACTTGTAGATTTTAATCGGTAACTTCTCTTCGTAAAATTTTTTTTAACATTTCATATTTCGTGGAAGTCTATCCACAAGAGCAATTAGATACCCGAATAGACCAAAAGAAAAAATTTGGTTTTTAAGAATTCGGGTGTTTTTACTACGAAATTCACAATTTAATTGGCTTGTGTATTTTAGTCGGTAACTCTTCTTCGTAAAATTATTTTTTTAACATTTCATATTTCGGGGAAATCTATCCACGTGAGCAATTAGATTCCCAAATAGACCAAAAGTAAATTTTGGTTTTTAAGAATTCGGGTGTTTTTACTACGAAATTCACACTGTAATTGGCTTGTAAATTTTAATCGGTAACTTATCTTCATAAAATTATTTTTTTAACATTTCATATTTCGGGGAAATCTATCCACGAGAGCAATTAGATACCGAAATAGACCAAAAGAAAAAATTTGGTTTTTAAGAATTTAGGTGTTTTTACTACGAAATTCACACTTTAATTGGCTTGAAGATTTTAATCGTTAACTTCTCTTGGTAAAATTCTTTTTTTTAACATTTCATTATTCGGGGAAATCTATCCACGAGAGCAATTAGATACCCGAATAGACCAAAAGAAAAAATTTGGTTTTTAAGAATTCGGGTGTTTTTACTACGAAATTCACACTGTAATTGGCTTGTAGATTTTAATAGGTAATTTCTCTTCGTAAAATTCTTTTTTTAACATTTCATATTTCGGGGAAATCTATCCACGAGAGCAATTAGATACCCGAATAGAACAAAATAAAAATTATTGTTTTTAAGAATTCTAGTTTTTTTACTACGAAATTTACACTGTAATTGGCTTGTAGATTTTAATCGGTAACTTCTCTTCGTAAATTTTTTTTAACATTTCATATTTCGGGGAAATCTATCCACGAGAGCAATTAGATACCCGAATAGACCAAAAGAAAAAATTTGGTTTTTAAGAATTCAGGTGTTTTTACTACGAAATTTACACTGTAATTGGCTTATGTATTTTAGTCGGTAACTCCTATTCGTAAAATTATTTTTTTAACATTTCATATTTCGGGGAAATCTATCCACGTGATCAATTAGATACCCAAATAGACAAAAAGATAAAAATAAGGTTTTAAAGAATTCAGGTGTCTTTACTAAGAAATTCACACTGTAATTGGCTTGTAGATTTTAATCGGTAACTTCTCTTCGTAAAATTATTTTTTTAACATTTCATATTTCGGGGAAATCTATCCACGAGAGCAATTAGATACCCGTTTAAAACAAAAGAAAAATTTTTGTTTTTAAGAATTCGATTATTTTTACTACGAAATTCACACTATAATTAGCTTCTAGATTTTAATCGGTAACTCCTGTTCGTAAAATTCTTTTTTTAACATTTCATATTTCGGGGAAATCTATCCACGAAAGCAAGTAGATACCCGAATATACCAAAAGAAAAAATTTGGTTTTCAAGAATTCGGGTGTTTTTACTACGAAATTCACACTGTAATTGGCTTGTAGATTTTAATCGGTAACTTCTCTTCGTAAAATTCTTTATTTAACATTTCATATTTCGGGGAAATCTATCCACGAGAGCAATTAGATACCCGAATAGAACAAAAGAAAAATTATTGTTTTTAAAAATTCGAGTATTTTTACTACGAAATTCACACTATAATTGGCTTGTAGATTTTAATCGGTAACTCCTCTTCGTAAAATTCTTTTTTTAACATTTCATATTTCGGGGAAATCTATCCACGAAAGCAATTAGATACCCGAATAGACCAAAAGAAAAAATTTGGTTTTCAAGAATTCGGGTGGCTTACTACGAAATTCACACTGTAATTGGCTTGTGGATTTTAATCGGTAACTTCTCTTCGTAAAATTCTTTTTTTAACATTTCATATTTCGGGGAAATCTATCCACGAGAGCAATTAGATACCCGAATAGATAAAAATAAAAATTATTGTTTTTAAGAATTCGAGTATTTTTACTACGAAATTCACATTATAATTGGCTTGTAGATTTTAATCGGTAACTTATCTTCGTAAAATTCATTTTTTAACATTTCATATTTCGGGGAAATCTATCCACGAGATCAATTAGATACCGAAATAGACCAAAAGAAAAAATTTGGTTTTTAAGAATTCGGGTGTTTTTACTACGAAATTCACACTGTAATTGGCTTTTATATTTTAATCGGTAACTTCTCTTGGTAAAATTCTTTTTTTAACATTTCATTATTCGCGGAAATCTATCCACGAGAGCAATTAGATACCCGAATAGACCGAAAGAAAAAATTTGGTTTTTAAGAATTCGGGTGTTTTTACTACGAAATTCACATTGTAATTGACTTGTAGATTTTAATCGGTAACTTCTCTTCGTAAAATTTTTTTTAACATTTCATATTTCGTGGAAGTCTATCCACAAGAGCAATTAGATACCCGAATAGACCAAAAGAAAAAATTTGGTTTTTAAGAATTCGGGTGTTTTTACTACGAAATTCACAATGTAATTGGCTTGTGTATTTTAGTCGGTAACTCTTCTTCGTAAAATTATTTTTTTAACATTTCATATTTCGGGGAAATCTATCCACGTGAGCAATTAGATTCCCAAATAGACCAAAAGTAAATTTTGGTTTTAAGAATTCGGGTGTTTTTACTACGAAATTCACACTGTAATTGGCTTGTAAATTTTAATCGGTAACTTATCTTCATAAAATTATTTTTTTAACATTTCATATTTCGGGGAAATCTATCCACGAGAGCAATTAGATACCGAAATAGACCAAAAGAAAAAATTTGGTTTTTAAGAATTTAGGTGTTTTTACTACGAAATTCACACTTTAATTGGCTTGAAGATTTTAATCGTTAACTTCTCTTGGTAAAATTCTTTTTTTAACATTTCATTATTCGGGGAAATCTATCCACGAGAGCAATTAGATACCCGAATAGACCAAAAGAAAAAATTTGGTTTTTAAGAATTCGGGTGTTTTTACTACGAAATTCACACTGTAATTGGCTTGTAGATTTTAATCGGTAATTTCTCTTCGTAAAATTCTTTTTTTAACATTTCATATTTCGGGGAAATCTATCCACGAGAGCAATTAGATACCCGAATAGAACAAAATAAAAATTATTGTTTTTAAGAATTCTAGTTTTTTTACTACGAAATTTACACTGTAATTGGCTTGTAGATTTTAATCGGTAACTTCTCTTCGTAAATTTTTTTTTAACATTTCATATTTCAGGGAAATCTATCCACGAGAGCAATTAGATACCCGAATAGACCAAAAGAAAAAATTTGGTTTTTAAGAATTCAGGTGTTTTTACTACGAAATTTACACTGTAATTGGCTTGTGTATTTTAGTCGGTAACTCCTATTCGTAAAATTATTTTTTTAACATTTCATATTTCGGGGAAATCTATCCACGTGATCAATTAGATACCCAAATAGACAAAAAGAAAAAAATAAGGTTTTAAAGAATTCAGGTGTCTTTACTAAGAAATTCACACTGTAATTGGCTTGTAGATTTTAATCGGTAACTTCTCTTCGTAAAATTATTTTTTTAACATTTCATATTTCGGGGAAATCTATCCACGAGAGCAATTAGATACCCGTTTAGAACAAAAGAAAAATTTTTGTTTTTAAGAATTCGATTATTTTTACTACGAAATTCACACTATAATTAGCTTCTAGATTTTAATCGGTAACTCCAGTTCGTAAAATTCTTTTTTTAACATTTCATATTTTGGGGAAATCTATCCACGAAAGCAAGTAGATACCCGAATATACCAAAAGAAAAAATTTGGTTTTCAAGAATTCGGATGTTTTTACTACGAAATTCACACTGTAATTGGCTTGTAGATTTTAATCGGTAACTTCTCTTCGTAAAATTCTTTATTTAACATTTCATATTTCGGGGAAATCTATCCACGAGAGCAATTAGATACCCGAATAGAACAAAAGAAAAATTATTGTTTTTAAGAATTCGAGTATTTTTACTACGAAATTCACACTATAATTGGCTTGTAGATTTTAATCGGTAACTTCTCTTCGTAAAATTCTTTATTTAACATTTCATATTTCGGGGAAATCTATCCACGAGAGCAATTAGATACCCGAATAGAACAAAAGAAAAATTATTGTTTTTAAAAATTCGAGTATTTTTACTACGAAATTCACACTATAATTGGCTTGTAGATTTTAATCGGTAACTCCTCTTCGTAAAATTCTTTTTTTAACATTTCATATTTCGGGGAAATCTATCCACGAAAGCAATTAGATACCCGAATAGACCAAAAGAAAAAATTTGGTTTTCAAGAATTCGGGTGGCTTACTACGAAATTCACACTGTAATTGGCTTGTGGATTTTAATCGGTAACTTCTCTTCGTAAAATTCTTTTTTTAACATTTCATATTTCGGGGTAATCTATCCACGAGAGCAATTAGATACCCGAATAGATAAAAATAAAAATTATTGTTTTTAAGAATTCGAGTATTTTTACTACGAAATTCACACTATAATTGGCTTGAAGATTTTAATCGGTAACTTATCTTCGTAAAATTCATTTTTTAACATTTCATATTTCGGGGAAATCTATCCACGAGATCAATTAGATACCGAAATAGACCAAAAGAAAAAATTTAGTTTTTAAGAATTCGGGTGTTTTTACTACGAAATTCACATTGTAATTGGCTTGTAGATTTTAATCGGTAACTTCTCTTCGTAAAATTCTTTTTTTAACATTTCATATTTTTGGGAAATCTATCCACGAGAGCAATTAGATACCCGAATAGACAAAAGAAAAAATTTGGTTTTTATGAATTCTAGTTTTTTTACTACGAAATTTACACTGTAATTGGCTTGTAGATTTTAATCGGTAACTTCTCTTCGTAAATTTTTTTTAATATTTCATATTTCGGGGAAATCTATCCACGAGAGCAATTAGATACCCGAATTGACCAGAAGAAAAAATTTGGTTTTTAAGAATTCAGGTGTTTTTACTACGAAATTTACACTGTAATTGGCTTGTGTATTTTAGTCGGTAACTCCTATTCGTAAAATTATTTTTTTAACATTTCATATTTCGGGGAAATCTATCCACGTGAGCAATTAGATACCCAAATAGACAAAAAGAAAAAAAAATAAGGTTTTAAAGAATTCAGGTGTCTTTACTAAGAAATTCACACTGTAGTTGGCTTGTAGATTTTAATTGGTAACTTCTCTTCGTAAAATTCTTTTTTTAACATTTCATATTTCGGGGAAATCTATCCACGAGAGCAATTAGATACCCGTTTAGAATAAAAGAAAAATTTTTGTTTTTAAGAATTCGATTATTTTTACTACGAAATTCACACTATAATTAGGTCCTAGATTTTAATCGGTAACTCCTGTTCGTAAAATTCTTTTTTAACATTTCTTATTTCGGGGAAATCTATCCACGAAAGCAAGTAGATACCCGAATATACCAAAAGAAAAAATTTGGTTTTCAAGAATTCGGATGTTTTTACTACGAAATTCACACTGTAATTGGCTTGTAGATTTTAATCGGTAACTTCTCTTCGTAAAATTCTATTTTTAACATTTCATATTTCGGGGAAATCTATCCACGAGAGCAATTAGATACCCGAATAGAACAAAAGAAAAATTTTTGTTTTTTAAGAATTCGAGTATTTTTACTACGAAATTCACATTATAATTGGCTTGTAGATTTTAATCGGTAACTCCTCTTCGTAAAATTCTTTTTTTAACATTTCATATTTCGGGGAAATCTATCCACGAAAGCAATTAGATACCCGAATAGACCAAAAGAAAAAATTTGGTTTTCAAGAATTCGGGTGGCTTACTACGAAATTCACACTATAATTGGCTTGTAGATTTTAATCGGTAACTTCTCTTCGTAAAATTCTTTTTTTAACATTTAATATTTCGGGGAAATCTATCCACGAGAGCAATTAGATACCCGAATAGAACAAAACAAAAATTATTGTTTTTAAGAATTCGAGTATTTTTACTACGAAATTCACACTATAATTGGCTTGTAGATTTTAATCGGTAACTTTTCTTCGTAAAATTCATTTTTTAACATTTCATATTTCGGGAAAATCTATCCACGAGATCAATTAGATACCGAAATAGACCAAAAGAAAAAATTTGGTTTTTAAGAATTCGGGTGTTTTTACTACGAAATTCACACTGTAATTGGCTTTTATATTTTAATCGGTAACTTCTCTTGGTAAAATTCTTTTTTTAACATTTCATTATTCGCGGAAATCTATCCACGAGAGCAATTAGATACCCGAATAGACCGAAAGAAAAAATTTGGTTTTTAAGAATTCGGGTGTTTTTACTACGAAATTCACATTGTAATTGACTTGTAGATTTTAATCGGTAACTTCTCTTCGTAAAATTTTTTTTAACATTTCATATTTCGTGGAAGTCTATCCACAAGAGCAATTAGATACCCGAATAGACCAAAAGAAAAAATTTGGTTTTTAAGAATTCGGGTGTTTTTACTACGAAATTCACAATGTAATTGGCTTGTGTATTTTAGTCGGTAACTCTTCTTCGTAAAATTATTTTTTTAACATTTCATATTTCGGGGAAATCTATCCACGTGAGCAATTAGATTCCCAAATAGACCAAAAGTAAATTTTGGTTTTTAAGAATTCGGGTTGTTTTTACTACGAAATTCACACTGTAATTGGCTTGTAAATTTTAATCGGTAACTTATCTTCATAAAATTATTTTTTTAACATTTCATATTTCGGGGAAATCTATCCACGAGAGCAATTAGATACCGAAATAGACCAAAAGAAAAAATTTGGTTTTTAAGAATTTAGGTGTTTTTACTACGAAATTCACACTTTAATTGGCTTGAAGATTTTAATCGTGAACTTCTCTTGGTAAAATTCTTTTTTTTAACATTTCATTATTCGGGGAAATCTATCCACGAGAGCAATTAGATACCCGAATAGACCAAAAGAAAAAATTTGGTTTTTAAGAATTCGGGTGTTTTTACTACGAAATTCACACTGTAATTGGCTTGTAGATTTTAATAGGTAATTTCTCTTCGTAAAATTCTTTTTTTAACATTTCATATTTCGGGGAAATCTATCCACGAGAGCAATTAGATACCCGAATAGAACAAAATAAAAATTATTGTTTTTAAGAATTCTAGTTTTTTTACTACGAAATTTACACTGTAATTGGCTTGTAGATTTTAATCGGTAACTTCTCTTCGTAAATTTTTTTTAACATTTCATATTTCGGGGAAATCTATCCACGAGAGCAATTAGATACCCGAATAGACCAAAAGAAAAAATTTGGTTTTTAAGAATTCAGGTGTTTTTACTACGAAATTTACACTGTAATTGGCTTGTGTATTTTAGTCGGTAACTCCTATTCGTAAAATTATTTTTTTAACATTTCATATTTCGGGGAAATCTATCCACGTGATCAATTAGATACCCAAATAGACAAAAAGATAAAAATAAGGTTTTAAAGAATTCAGGTGTCTTTACTAAGAAATTCACACTGTAATTGGCTTGTAGATTTTAATCGGTAACTTCTCTTCGTAAAATTATTTTTTTAACATTTCATATTTCGGGGAAATCTATCCACGAGAGCAATTAGATACCCGTTTAGAACAAAAGAAAAATTTTTGTTTTTAAGAATTCGATTATTTTTACTACGAAATTCACACTATAATTAGCTTCTAGATTTTAATCGGTAACTCCTGTTCGTAAAATTCTTTTTTTAACATTTCATATTTCGGGGAAATCTATCCACGAAAGCAAGTAGATACCCGAATATACCAAAAGAAAAAATTTGGTTTTCAAGAATTCGGGTGTTTTTACTACGAAATTCACACTGTAATTGGCTTGTAGATTTTAATCGGTAACTTCTCTTCGTAAAATTCTTTATTTAACATTTCATATTTCGGGGAAATCTATCCACGAGAGCAATTAGATACCCGAATAGAACAAAAGAAAAATTATTGTTTTTAAGAATTCGAGTATTTTTACTACGAAATTCACACTATAATTGGCTTGTAGATTTTAATCGGTAACTCCTCTTCGTAAAATTCTTTTTTTAACATTTCATATTTCGGGGAAATCTATCCACGAAAGCATTTAGATACCCGAATAGACAAAAAGAAAAAATTTGGTTTTCAAGAATTCGGGTGGCTTACTACGAAATTCACACTGTAATTGGCTTGTGGATTTTAATCGGTAACTTCTCTTCGTAAAATTCTTTTTTTAACATTTCATATTTCGGGGAAATCTATCCACGAGAGCAATTAGATACCCGAATAGATAAAAATAAAAATTATTGTTTTTAAGAATTCGAGTATTTTTACTACGAAATTCACACTATAATTGGCTTGTAGATTTTAATCGGTAACTTATCTTCGTAAAATTCATTTTTTAACATTTCATATTTCGGGGAAATCTATCCACGAGATCAATTAGATACCGAAATAGACCAAAAGAAAAAATTTGGTTTTTAAGAATTCGGGTGTTTTTACTACGAAATTCACATTGTAATTGGCTTGTAGATTTTAATCGGTAACTTCTCTTCGTAAAATTCTTTTTTTAACATTTCATATTTTGGGGAAATCTATCCACGAGAGCAATTAGATACCCGAATAGACCAAAAGAAAAAATTTGGTTTTTATGAAT
Source organism: Helichrysum umbraculigerum (assembly GCA_949592205.1). Classification (NCBI taxonomy): domain Eukaryota; kingdom Viridiplantae; phylum Streptophyta; class Magnoliopsida; order Asterales; family Asteraceae; genus Helichrysum; species Helichrysum umbraculigerum. Next base: position 168,956,488 of record CATIUR010000001.1, on the reverse strand, counting down.
TCTAGTTTTTTAACTACGAAATTTACACTGTAATTGGCTTGTAGATTTTAATCGGTAACTTCTCTTCGTAAATTTTTTTTTAATATTTCATATTTCGGGGAAATCTATCCACGAGAGCAATTAGATACCCGAATAGACCAGAAGAAAAAATTTGGTTTTTAAGAATTCAGGTGTTTTTACTACGAAATTTACACTGTAATTGGCTTGTGTATTTTAGTCGGTAACTCCTATTCGTAAAATTATTTTTTTAACATTTCATATTTCGGGGAAATCTATCCACGTGAGCAATTAGATACCCAAATAGACAAAAAGAAAAAAAATAAGGTTTTAAAGAATTCAGGTGTCTTTACTAAGAAATTCAGACTGTAGTTGGCTTGTAGATTTTAATCGGTAACTTCTCTTCGTAAAATTCTTTTTTTAACATTTCATATTTCGGGGAAATCTATCCAGGAGAGCAATTAGATACCCGTTTAGAACAAAATAAAAATTTTTGTTTTTAAGAATTCGATTATTTTTACTACGAAATTCACACTATAATTAGCTTCTAGATTTTAATCGGTAACTCCTGTTCGTAAAATTCTTTTTTAACATTTCATATTTCGGGGAAATCTATCCACGAAAGCAAGTAGATACCCGAATATACCAAAAGAAAAAATTTGGTTTTCAAGAATTCGGATGTTTTTACTACGAAATTCACACTGTAATTGGCTTGTAGATTTTAATCGGTAACTTCTCTTCGTAAAATTCTTTATTTAACATTTCATATTTCGGGGAAATCTATCCACGAGAGCAATTAGATACCCGAATAGAACAAAAGAAAAATTATTGTTTTTTAAGAATTCGAGTATTTTTACTACGAAATTCACACTATAATTGGCTTGTAGATTTTAATCGGTAACTCCTCTTCGTAAAATTCTTTTTTTAACATTTCATATTTCGGGGAAATCTATCCACGAAAGCAATTAGATACCCGAATAGACCAAAAGAAAAAATTTGGTTTTCAAGAATTCGGGTGGCTTACTACGAAATTCACACTGTAATTGGCTTGTAGATTTAAATCGGTAACTTATCTTCGTAAAATTCATTTTTTAACATTTCATATTTCGGGGAAATCTATCCACGAGATCAATTAGATACCGAAATAGACCAAAAGAAAAAATTTGGTTTTTAAGAATTCGGGTGTTTTTACTACGAAATTCACATTGTAATTGGCTTGTAGATTTTAATCGGTAACTTCTCTTCGTAAAATTCTTTTTTTAACATTTCATATTTTGGGGAAATCTATCCACGAGAGCAATTAGATACCCGAATAGACCAAAAGAAAAAATTTGGTTTTTATGAATTCGAGTTTTTTTACTACGAAATTTACACTGTAATTGGCTTGTAGATTTTAATCGGTAACTTCTCTTCGTAAATTTTTTTTTAATATTTCATATTTCGGGGAAATCTTTCCACGAGAGCAATTAGATACCCGAATAGACCAGAAGAAAAAATTTGGTTTTTAAGAATTCAAGTGTTTTTACTACGAAATTTACACTGTAATTGGCTTGTGTATTTTAGTCGGTAAGTCCTATTCGTAAAATTATTTTTTTAACATTTCATATTTCGGGGAAATCTATCCACGTGAGCAATTAGATACCCAAATAGACAAAAAGAAAAAAAATAAGGTTTTAAAGAATTCAGGTGTCTTTACTAAGAAATTCACACTGTAGTTGGCTTGTAGATTTTAATCGGTAACTTCTCTTCGTAAAATTCTTTTTTTAACATTTCATATTTCGGGGAAATCTATCCAGGAGAGCAATTAGATACCCGTTTAGAACAAAAGAAAAATTTTTGTTTTTAAGAATTCGATTATTTTTACTACGAAATTCACACTATAATTAGCTTCTAGATTTTAATCGGTAACTCCTGTTCGTAAAATTCTTTTTTAACATTTCATATTTCGGGGAAATCTATCCACGAAAGCAAGTAGATACCCGAATATACCAAAAGAAAAAATTTGGTTTTCAAGAATTCGGGTGTTTTTACTACGAAATTCACACTGTAATTGGCTTGTAGATTTTAATCGGTAACTTCTCTTCGTAAAATTCTTTATTTAACATTTCATATTTCGGGGAAATCTATCCACGAGAGCAATTAGATACCCGAATAGAACAAAAGAAAAATTATTGTTTTTTAAGAATTCGAGTATTTTTTACTACGAAATTCACACTATAATTGGCTTGTAGATTTTAATCGGTAACTCCTCTTCGTAAAATTCTTTTTTTAACATTTAATATTTCGGGGAAATCTATCCACGAGAGCAATTAGATACCCGAATAGAACAAAACAAAAATTATTGTTTTTAAAAATTCGAGTATTTTTACTACGAAATTCACACTATAATTGGCTTGTAGATTTTAATCGGTAACTTATCTTCGTAAAATTCATTTTTTAACATTTCATATTTCGGGGAAATCTATCCACGAGATCAATTAGATACCGAAATAGACCAAAAGAAAAAATTTGGTTTTTAAGAATTCGGGTGTTTTTACTACGAAATTCACACTGTAATTGGCTTTTATATTTTAATCGGTAACTTCTCTTGGTAAAATTCTTTTTTTAACATTTCATTATTCGCGGAAATCTATCCACGAGAGCAATTAGATACCCGAATAGACCGAAAGAAAAAATTTGGTTTTTAAGAATTCGGGTGTTTTTACTACGAAATTCACATTGTAATTGACTTGTAGATTTTAATCGGTAACTTCTCTTCGTAAAAATTTTTTTAACATTTCATATTTCGTGGAAGTCTATCCACAAGAGCAATTAGATACCCGAATAGACCAAAAGAAAAAATTTGGTTTTTAAGAATTCGGGTGTTTTTACTACGAAATTCATAATGTAATTGGCTTGTGTATTTTAGTCGGTAACTCTTCTTCGTAAAATTATTTTTTTAACATTTCATATTTCGGGGAAATCTATCCACGTGAGCAATTAGATTCCCAAATAGACCAAAAGTAAATTTTGGTTTTTAAGAATTCGGGTGTTTTTACTACGAAATTCACACTGTAATTGGCTTGTAAATTTTAATCGGTAACTTATCTTCATAAAATTATTTTTTTAACATTTCATATTTCGGGGAAATCTATCCACGAGAGCAATTAGATACCGAAATAGACCAAAAGAAAAAATTTGGTTTTTAAGAATTTAGGTGTTTTTACTACGAAATTCACACTTTAATTGGCTTGAAGATTTTAATCGTTAACTTCTCTTGGTAAAATTCTTTTTTTAACATTTCATTATTCGGGGAAATCTATCCACGAGAGCAATTAGATACCCGAATAGACCAAAAGAAAAAATTTGGTTTTTAAGAATTCGGGTGTTTTTACTACGAAATTCACACTGTAATTGGCTTGTAGATTTTAATCGGTAATTTCTCTTCGTAAAATTCTTTTTTTAACATTTCATATTTCGGGGAAATCTATCCACGAGAGCAATTAGATACCCGAATAGAACAAAATAAAAATTATTGTTTTTAAGAATTCTAGTTTTTTTACTACGAAATTTACACTGTAATTGGCTTGTAGATTTTAATCGGTAACTTCTCTTCGTAAATTTTTTTTTAACATTTCATATTTCGGGGAAATCTATCCACGAGAGCAATTAGATACCCGAATAGACCAAAAGAAAAAATTAGGTTTTTAAGAATTCAGGTGTTTTTACTACGAAATTTACACTGTAATTGGCTTGTGTATTTTAGTCGGTAACTCCTATTCGTAAAATTATTTTTTTAACATTTCATATTTCGGGGAAATCTATCCACGTGATCAATTAGATACCCAAATAGACAAAAAGAAAAAAATAAGGTTTTAAAGAATTCAAGTGTCTTTACTAAGAAATTCACACTGTAATTGGCTTGTAGATTTTAATCGGTAACTTCTCTTCGTAAAATTATTTTTTTAACATTTCATATTTCGGGGAAATCTATCCACGAGAGCAATTAGATACCCGTTTAGAACAAAAGAAAAATTTTTGTTTTTAAGAATTCGATTATTTTTACTACGAAATTCACACTATAATTAGCTTCTAGATTTTAATCGGTAACTCCTGTTCGTAAAATTCTTTTTTTAACATTTCATATTTCGGGGAAATCTATCCACGAAAGCAAGTAGATACCCGAATATACCAAAAGAAAAAATTTGGTTTTCAAGAATTCGGATGTTTTTACTACGAAATTCACACTGTAATTGGCTTGTAGATTTTAATCGGTAACTTCTCTTCGTAAAATTCTTTATTTAACATTTCATATTTCGGGGAAATCTATCCACGAGAGCAATTAGATACCCGAATAGAACAAAAGAAAAATTATTGTTTTTAAGAATTCGAGTATTTTTACTACGAAATTCACACTATAATTGGCTTGTAGATTTTAATCGGTAACTCCTCTTCGTAAAATTCTTTTTTTAACATTTCATATTTCGGGGAAATCTATCCACGAAAGCAATTAGATACCCGAATAGACCAAAAGAAAAAATTTGGTTTTCAAGAATTCGGGTGGCTTACTACGAAATTCACACTGTAATTGGCTTGTGGATTTTAATCGGTAACTTCTCTTCGTAAAATTCTTTTTTTAACATTTCATATTTCGGGGTAATCTATCCACGAGAGCAATTAGATACCCGAATAGATAAAAATAAAAATTATTGTTTTTAAGAATTCGAGTATTTTTACTACGAAATTCACACTATAATTGGCTTGTAGATTTTAATCGGTAACTTATCTTCGTAAAATTCATTTTTTAACATTTCATATTTCGGGGAAATCTATCCACGAGATCAATTAGATACCGAAATAGACCAAAAGAAAAAATTTGGTTTTTAAGAATTCGGGTGTTTTTACTACGAAATTCACATTGTAATTGGCTTGTAGATTTTAATCGGTAACTTCTCTTCGTAAAATTCTTTTTTTAACATTTCGTATTTTTGGGAAATCTATCCACGAGAGCAATTAGATACCCGAATAGACCAAAAGAAAAAATTTGGTTTTAATGAATTCTAGTTTTTTTACTACGAAATTTACACTGTAATTGGTTTGTAGATTTTAATCGGTAACTTCTCTTCGTAAATTTTTTTTTAATATTTCATATTTCGGGGAAATCTATCCACGAGAGCAATTAGATACCCGAATAGACCAGAAGAAAAAATTTGGTTTTTAAGAATTCAGGTGTTTTTACTACGAAATTTACACTGTAATTGGCTTGTGTATTTTAGTCGGTAACTCCTATTCGTAAAATTATTTTTTTAACATTTCATATTTCGGGGAAATCTATCCACGTGAGCAATTAGATACCCAAATAGACAAAAAGAAAAAAAATAAGGTTTTAAAGAATTCAGGTGTCTTTACTAAGAAATTCACACTGTAGTTGGCTTGTAGATTTTAATCGGTAACTTCTCTTCGTAAAATTCTTTTTTTAACATTTCATATTTCGGGGAAATCTATCCACGAGAGCAATTAGATACCCGTTTAGAACAAAAGAAAAATTTTTGTTTTTAAGAATTCGATTATTTTTACTACGAAATTCACACTATAATTAGGTCCTAGATTTTAATCGGTAACTCCTGTTCGTAAAATTCTTTTTTAACATTTCATATTTCGGGGAAATCTATCCACGAAAGCAAGTAGATACCCGAATATACCAAAAGAAAAAATTTGGTTTTCAAGAATTCGGATGTTTTTACTACGAAATTCACACTGTAATTGGCTTGTAGATTTTAATCGGTAACTTCTCTTCGTAAAATTCTTTTTTTAACATTTCATATTTCGGGGAAATCTATCCACGAGAGCAATTAGATACCCGAATAGAACAAAAGAAAAATTTTTGTTTTTTAAGAATTCGAGTATTTTTACTACGAAATTCACATTATAATTGGCTTGTAGATTTTAATCGGTAACTCCTCTTCGTAAAATTCTTTTTTTAACATTTCATATTTCGGGGAAATCTATCCACGAAAGCAATTAGATACCCGAATAGACCAAAAGAAAAAATTTGGTTTTCAAGAATTCGGGTGGCTTACTACGAAATTCACACTGTAATTGGCTTGTAGATTTTAATCGGTAACTTCTCTTCGTAAAATTCTTTTTTTAACATTTAATATTTCGGGGAAATCTATCCACGAGAGCAATTAGATACCCGAATAGAACAAAACAAAAATTATTGTTTTTAAGAATTCGAGTATTTTTACTACGAAATTCACACTATAATTGGCTTGTAGATTTTAATCGGTAACTTATCTTCGTAAAATTCATTTTTTAACATTTCATATTTCGGGGAAATCTATCCACGAGATCAATTAGATACCGAAATAGACCAAAAGAAAAAATTTGGTTTTTAAGAATTCGGGTGTTTTTACTACGAAATTCACACTGTAATTGGCTTTTATATTTTAATCGGTAACTTCTCTTGGTAAAATTCTTTTTTTAACATTTCATTATTCGCGGAAATCTATCCACGAGAGCAATTAGATACCCGAATAGACCGAAAGAAAAAATTTGGTTTTTAAGAATTCGGGTGTTTTTACTACGAAATTCACATTGTAATTGACTTGTAGATTTTAATCGGTAACTTCTCTTCGTAAAATTATTTTTTTAACATTTCATATTTCGGGGAAATCTATCCACGAGAGCAATTAGATACCCGTTTAGAACAAAAGAAAAATTTTTGTTTTTAAGAATTCGATTATTTTTACTACGAAATTCACACTATAATTAGCTTCTAGATTTTAATCGGTAACTCCTGTTCGTAAAATTCTTTTTTTAACATTTCATATTTCGGGGAAATCTATCCACGAAAGCAAGTAGATACCCGAATATACCAAAAGAAAAAATTTGGTTTTCAAGAATTCGGATGTTTTTACTACGAAATTCACACTGTAATTGGCTTGTAGATTTTAATCGGTAACTTCTCTTCGTAAAATTCTTTATTTAACATTTCATATTTCGGGGAAATCTATCCACGAGAGCAATTAGATACCCGAATAGAACAAAAGAAAAATTATTGTTTTTAAGATTTCGAGTATTTTTACTACGAAATTCACACTATAATTGGCTTGTAGATTTTAATCGGTAACTCCTCTTCGTAAAATTCTTTTTTTAACATTTCATATTTCGGGGAAATCTATCCACGAGAGCAATTAGATACCCGAATAGAACAAAATAAAAATTATTGTTTTTAAGAATTCTAGTTATTTACTACGAAATTTACACTGTAATTGGCTTGTAGATTTTAATCGGTAACTTCTCTTCGTAAATTTTTTTTTAACATTTCATATTTCGGGGAAATCTATCCACGAGAGCAATTAGATACCCGAATAGACCAAAAGAAAAAATTTGGTTTTTAAGAATTCAGGTGTTTTTACTACGAAATTTACACTGTAATTGGCTTGTGTATTTTAGTCGGTAACTCCTATTCGTAAAATTATTTTTTTAACATTTCATATTTCGGGGAAATCTATCCACGTGATCAATTAGATACCCAAATAGACAAAAAGAAAAAAATAAGGTTTTAAAGAATTCAGGTGTCTTTACTAAGAAATTCACACTGTAATTGGCTTGTAGATTTTAATCGGTAACTTCTCTTCGTAAAATTATTTTTTTAACATTTCATATTTCGGGGAAATCTATCCACGAGAGCAATTAGATACCCGTTTAGAACAAAAGAAAAATTTTTGTTTTTAAGAATTCGATTATTTTTACTACGAAATTCACACTATAATTAGCTTCTAGATTTTAATCGGTAACTCCTGTTCGTAAAATTCTTTTTTTAACATTTCATATTTCGGGGAAATCTATCCACGAAAGCAAGTAGATACCCGAATATACCAAAAGAAAAAATTTGGTTTTCAAGAATTCGGATGTTTTTACTACGAAATTCACACTGTAATTGGCTTGTAGATTTTAATCGGTAACTTCTCTTCGTAAAATTCTTTATTTAACATTTCATATTTCGGGGAAATCTATCCACGAGAGCAATTAGATACCCGAATAGAACAAAAGAAAAATTATTGTTTTTAAGATTTCGAGTATTTTTACTACGAAATTCACACTATAATTGGCTTGTAGATTTTAATCGGTAACTCCTCTTCGTAAAATTCTTTTTTTAACATTTCATATTTCGGGGAAATCTATCCACGAAAGCAATTAGATACCTGAATAGACCAAAAGAAAAAATTTGGTTTTCAAGAATTCGGGTGGCTTACTACGAAATTCACACTGTAATTGGCTTGTGGATTTTAATCTGTAACTTCTCTTCGTAAAATTCTTTTTTTAACATTTCATATTTCGGGGAAATCTATCCACGAGAGCAATTAGATACCCGAATAGATAAAAATAAAAATTATTGTTTTTAAGAATTCGAGTATTTTTACTACGAAATTCACACTATAATTGGCTTGTAGATTTTAATCGGTAACTTATCTTCGTAAAATTCATTTTTTAACATTTCATATTTCGGGGAAATCTATCCACGAGATCAATTAGATACCGAAATAGACCAAAAGAAAAAATTTGGTTTTAAGAATTCGGGTGTTTTTACTACGAAATTCACATTGTAATTGGCTTGTAGATTTTAATCGGTAACTTCTCTTCGTAAAATTTTTTTTTTAACATTTCATATTTTGGGGAAATCAATCCACGAGAGCAATTAGATACCCGAATAGACCAAAAGAAAAAATTTGGTTTTTATGAATTCTAGTTTTTTTACTACGAAATTTACACTGTAATTGGCTTGTAGATTTTAATCGGTAACTTCTCTTCGTAAATTTTTTTTTAATATTTCATATTTCGGGGAAATCTATCCACGAGAGCAATTAGATACCCGAATAGACCAGAAGAAAAAATTTGGTTTTTAAGAATTCAGGTGTTTTTACTACGAAATTTACCCTGTAATTGGCTTGTGTATTTTAGTCGGTAACTCCTATTCGTAAAATTATTTTTTTAACATTTCATATTTCGGGGAAATCTATCCACGTGAGCAATTAGATACCCAAATAGACAAAAAGAAAAAAAATAAGGTTTTAAAGAATTCAGGTGTCTTTACTAAGAAATTCACACTGTAGTTGGCTTGTAGATTTTAATCGGTAACTTCTCTTCGTAAAATTCTTTTTTTAACATTTCATATTTCGGGGAAATCTATCCACGAGAGCAATTAGATACCCGTTTAGAACAAAAGAAAATTTTTTGTTTTTAAGAATTCGATTATTTTTACTACGAAATTCACACTATAATTAGGTCCTAGATTTTAATCGGTAACTCCTGTTCGTAAAATTCTTTTTTAACATTTCATATTTCGGGGAAATCTATCCACGAAAGCAAGTAGATACCCGTATATACCAAAAGAAAAAATTTGGTTTTCAAGAATTCGGATGTTTTTACTACGAAATTCACAATGTAATTGGCTTGTAGATTTTAATCGGTAACTTCTCTTCGTAAAATTCTTTTTTTAACATTTCATATTTCGGGGAAATCTATCCACGAGAGCAATTAGATACCCGAATAGAACAAAAGAAAAATTTTTGTTTTTTAAGAATTCGAGTATTTTTACTACGAAATTCACACTATAATTGGCTTGTAGTTTTTAATCGGTAACTCCTCTTCGTAAAATTCTTTTTTTAACATTTCATATTTCGGGGAAATCTATCCACGAAAGCAATTAGATACCCGAATAGACCAAAAGAAAAAATTTGGTTTTCAAGAATTCGGGTGGCTTACTACGAAATTCACACTGTAATTGGCTTGTAGATTTTAATCGGTAACTTCTCTTCGTAAAATTCTTTTTTTAACATTTCATATTTCGGGGAAATCTATCCACGAGAGCAATTAGATACCCGAATAGAACAAAATAAAAATTATTATTTTTAAGAATTCGAGTATTTTTACTACGAAATTCACACTATAATTGGCTTGTAGATTTTAATCGGTAACTTATCTTCGTAAAATTCATTTTTTAACATTTCATATTTCGGGGAAATCTATCCACGAGATCAATTAGATACCGAAATAGACCAAAAGAAAAAATTTGGTTTTTAAGACTTCGGGTGTTTTTACTACGAAATTAACACTGTAATTGGCTTTTATATTTTAATCGGTAACTTCTCTTGGTAAAATTCTTTTTTTAACATTTCATAATTCGCGGAAATCTATCCACGAGAGCAATTAGATACCCGAATAGACCAAAAGAAAAAATTTGGTTTTTAAGAATTCGGGTGTTTTTACTACGAAATTCACATTGTAATTGGCTTGTAGATTTTAATCGGTAACTTCTCTTCGTAAATTTTTTTTTAACATTTCATATTTCGTAGAAGTCTATCCACAAGAGCAATTAAATACCCGAATAGACCAAAAGAAAAAATTTGGTTATTAAGAATTCGGTTGTTTTTACTACGAAATTCACACTGTAATTGGCTTGTGTATTTTAGTCGGTAACTCTTCTTCGTAAAATTTTTTTTAACATTTCATATTTCGTGGAAGTCTATCCACAAGAGCAATTAGATACCCGAATAGACCAAAAGAAAAAATTTGGTTTTTAAGAATTCGGGTGTTTTTACTACGAAATTCACACTGTAATTGGCTTGTGTATTTTAGTCGGTAACTCTTCTTCGTAAAATTATTTTTTTAACATTTCATATTTCGGGGAAATCTATCCACGTGAGCAATTAGATTCCCAAATAAACAAAAAGAAAAAAAAATAAGGTTTTAAAGAATTCGGGTGTCTTTATAACGAAATTCACACTGTAATTAGCTTGTGTATTTTAATCGGTACCTCCTATTCGTAAAATTCTTTTTTTAACATTTCATATTTCGGAGAAATCTATCCACGTAAGCAATTAGATACCCGAATAGACAAAAAGAAAAAATTTGGTTTTTAAGAATTCAGGTGTTTTTACAACGAAATTCACAATGTAATTGGCTTGTATATTTTAATCGGTACATCCTCTTCGTAAAATTCTTTTTTTAACATTTCATATTTTGGGGAAATAAATCCACGAGAGCAATTAGATACCCGAATAGACAAAAAGAAAAAATTTGGTTTTCAAGAATTCGGGTGTTTTTACTACGAATTTCACACTGTAATAGGCTTGTAGATTTTAATCGATACCTCCTCTTCGTAAAATTCTTTTTTTAACTTTTCATATTTCGGGAAAATCTATCCACGAGAGCAATTAGATACCCGAATAGACCAAAAGAAAAAATTTGGTTTTTAAGAATTCAGGTGTTTTTACTACGAAATTCACACTGTAATTGACTTGTATATTTTAATCGGTACCTCATATTCGTAAAATTCTTTTTTTAACATTTCATATTTTGGGGAAGTCTATCCACGAGAGCAATTAGATACCTGAATAGATCAAAAGAAAAAAATTGGTTTTTAAGAATTCAGGTGTTTTTACTACTAAATTCACACTGTAATTGGCATGTATATTTTAATCGGTACCTCGTATTCGTAAAATTCTTTTTTTAACATTTCATATTTAGGGTAAGTCTATCCACGAGAGCAATTAGATCCCCGAATAGACAAAAAGTAAAAATTTGGTTTTTAAGAATTCGGGTATTTTTACTACGAAATTCACACTGTAATGGGCTTGTGTATTTTAATCGGTATCTCCTCTTCGTAAAATTATTTTTTTAACATTTCTTATTTGGGGAAATTTATCCACGAGAGCAATTATATTCCCGAATAGACCAAAAGAAAAAATTAAGTTTTTAAGAATTCGGGTGTTTTTACTACGAATTTCACACTGTAATTGGCTTGTAGATTTTAATCGGTACCTTCTCTTCGTAAAATTCTTTTTTTAACATTTCATTTTTCGCGGAAATCTATCCACGAGAGCAATTAGATACCCGAATAGACCAAAAGAAAAAATTTAGTTTTTAAGAATTCGAGTGGTTTTACTACGAAATTCACACTGTAATTGGATTGTAGATTTTAATCGGTAACTTCTCTTCGTAAAATTATTTTTTTAACATTTCATATTCGTGGAAATCTACCCACAAAAGCAATTCGATACACGAATAGACTAAAAGAAAATTTTAATTTTTAAGAATTCGTGTATTTTTACTACGAAATTCACACTGTAATTGGCTTGTGTATTTTAATCGGTACCTCCTCTTTGTAAAATTCTTTTTTTAACATTTCAAATTTTGGGGAAATCTATCCACGAAAGCAATTAGATACCCGAATAGATCAAAAGAAAAAATTTGGTTTTCAAGAATTCGTGTGTTTTTACTACGAAATTCACACTGTAATTGACTTGTATTTTTTAATCGGTAACTTCTCTTCGTAAAATTCTTTTTTTAAGACTTCATATTTCGGGGAAATCTATCAACGAGAGCAATTAGATACCCGAATAGAACAAAAGAAATTTTTTTGTTTTTAAGAATTCGAGTGTTTTTACTACGAAATTCACACTGTAATTGGCTTGTGTATTTTAATCGGTACCTCCTCTTTGTAAAATTATTTTTTTAACATTTCATATTTCGGGGAAATCTATCCACGAGAGCAATTATATTCCCGAATAGACCAAAAGAAAAAATTAAGTTTTTAAGAATTCGGGTGTTTTTACTACGAATTTCACACTGTAATTGGCTTGTAGATTTTAATCGGTACCTCCTCTTCGTAAAATTTTTTTTTTAACATTTCATTTTTCGCGGAAATCTATCCACGAGAGCAATTAGATACCCGAATAGACCAAAAGAAAAAATTTAGTTTTTAAGAATTCGAGTGGTTTTACTACGAAATTCACACTGTAATTGGATTGTAGATTTTAATCGGTAACTTCTCTTCGTAAAATTATTTTTTTAACATTTCATATTCGTGGAAATCTACCCACGAAAGCAATTCGATACACGAATAGACTAAAAGAAAATTTTAATTTTTAAGAATTCGTGTATTTTTACTACGAAATTCACACTGTAATTGGCTTGTGTATTTTAATCGGTACCTCCTCTTTGTAAAATTCTTTTTTTAACATTTCAAATTTTGGGGAAATCTATCCACGAAAGCAATTAGATACCCGAATAGATCAAAAGAAAAAATTTGGTTTTCAAGAATTCGTGTGTTTTTACTACGAAATTCACACTGTAATTGACTTGTATTTTTTAATCTTTAACTTCTCTTCGTAAAATTCTTTTTTTAAGACTTCATATTTCGGGGAAATCTATCAACGAGAGCAATTAGATACCCGAATAGAACAAAAGAAATTTTTTTGTTTTTAAGAATTCGAGTGTTTTTACTACGAAATTCACACTGTAATTGGCTTGTGTATTTTAATCGGTACCTCCTCTTTGTAAAATTATTTTTTTAACATTTCATATTTCGGGGAAATCTATCCACGAGAGCAATTAGATACCCGAATAGACCAAAAGTAAATTTTGGTTTTTAAGAATTCGGGTGTTTTTACTACGAAATTAACACTGTAATTGGCTTGTAGATTTTAATCGGTAACTTATCTTCGTAAAATTATTTTTTTAACATTTCATATTTCGGGGAAATCTATCCACGAGAGCAATTAGATACCGGAATAGACCAAAAGAAAAAATTTGATTTTTAAGAATTTAGGTGTTTTTACTACGAAATTCACACTGTAATTGGCTTGTAAATTTTAATCGTTAACTTCTCTTGGTAAAATTCTTTTTTTAACATTTCATTATTCGGGGAAATCTATCCACGAGAGCAATTAGATACCCGAATAGAACAAAAGAAAAAATTTTGATTTTAAGAATTTGGGTGTTTTTACTACGAAATTCATACTGTAATTGGCTTGTAGATTTTAATCGTTAACTGTTAGTACATGTTTAGTGTCTGTCAGTTGGTCTAGCTCGTAGTTTGTATTTAGATTTGTGTTTCCTGACTCCTGCGACGTAGCGCATAACGTCGCAGGTGCGACATTAGGTTTTGGGCCTGCGACGTAGCCAACGTCGCATGGGCTTGGGCCTGCGACGTAGCGTGCGACTTCCAGGTGCCAGATTTTGTATAAAAACGTTTTATGTTTTCTGTTTTAGGGTTGACGAAACCCTAAACGCAATTAGTCGAAATCTCTGTAATCTGACCGATTATTACTGAATATAATACGTTTCGTTTGATATTCATTGCGTATTGTTATTCGTGTGATTGTTTGATTAGTCAATTGTTGTTTCCGCCATCAATTGATTGACTCGGTTCGTACTAGATCCAAGGTTAGGGACAAACAACTGGTATCAGAGCCACTCTTTATACTCTTTAGTATTAAAGAAAAAGCAAGGTTGCTACATTTTTAAAATAGACGTTGAAGTTGTGTCTGTAAACAACTTGGGATATGATAGTACATCGGGTGACATGCACAAAATGGAATTTTAAGGTTTATCTTGGATGTGTCAGTAGGTTTATCTGACACAATTAAAACAGTTTTTATCTAAATTATCTTCATCATACGATGTATTGGTAGGCATGGTACACACCGGTCTCTGAGATATTAAGAAGTAATTTAAATACTTGTCTATTACTTTGAGAAAAATGTTATATGATGTATGACATAAGTCTTAATTGATAAATGGAAGTACTATCATACACTGTCATAATTATGTAAATGTAAAATGGGCATATAGTGATAATATGATTATTCGCCTAACTAATGGTGACTATTGTTGTACTCACGTACAGACCTGAATCCATTAGTTATGCAAATAGTCTCAAACTTATTATGTTCATACTAAGGGACTCTCTGTTGTACTTTGTACAGATCTGGGGCCACTAGTATCTTCATAGTCGGTTTGATGTATGCCTAAATATAAATATCAAGTGTATGTTACGAGAAAACCGAGATAAACTTAGTCTTGTAATCTCTACCTTGTGTGAATATGCAGTGTTTGTTTTACTGAAGTTTATCAGTATATCATATAATAGGTCTCTCAAAATTAATATTCATACTCACAATAAAAGTTTAACTCACAGACACGGATGTAACGTGTTTAGGTGGTCAAACAATACCAATAATCGTTTTTGAAATAATTTTTATAACAGGTGTTTTAAATGTGCCACGTAAATTTAAAGTGGACAAATATACTGATGATCGAAATAACACTTACTATTCCTAATAAATGCATGTTATTCCGATATGATCCCTAATCAGACAACTCAACTCCGTCACCAAAAATAGAATGTTAGTTATTTTATGCTTTATTTTTATTCTGCGTTATTTTTCCCAAGTCACGAGTTATTTGGAAATTATTTGCTAAAATAACGAGTAAACGGTTTGAAAATGTCAAAATTGCAACAAAACTGCTCTATGCGACGTCCAGCTCTACGTCGCCTGCGACGTCCCAGCCTACGTCGCACATAGGGTTAGACTATATATAGTCTCGACTGCGACGTAAACCGTCACACTATTCACTATTCACGTGCGACGTAGCCTGCGACGTACCAGTGGCGATTTGCGACGTAGCAATTTTCGAGCAATTTTCGTGATTTGTAGCTGTTTTCATTCCGATTCACTTACGTAGTTTTGATCTACTCGTTATTCCGCACACTTAGGTACCATATTCACCTTTTTTCACCGTGTATATTACGTTTAATTGCTATATATGTGATACGGGTTTAAAGGGTTTCGGTTTTGGGTTCAATTCGATGGTTAATTGGATGTTATAACTATTATAATTTATGTTTTCGTCATCACCATCGTTAGCCGCACCTTGTAGTGCGTTTGATTTTGAAAACCCCTAAAATCGAAGGTTAGGGTTTCTGGGTTGGGGACGCCTGTTCGTCAGTGCGACGTACGATGCGACGTAGTTGCCTACGTCGCTTTAATTATTTATTATTAATTTCCTACGTCGCCCTTCCCTACGTCTCTTTTACTGCGACGTCCGATGCGACGTACCACTCTACGTCGCTATTTTAGATAATGTGATTAAATTAACAATAAATTGCAAAATGCGACGTCCCCCTTGACGTCGCTCGAATTTTCTGCGACGTCAGGCCTTACGTCGCTTTCCAATTTATTCTGATTTTAGGCGACGTACAGTTCTACGTCGCTATGTGTTGATGCGACGTACGTTGCTACGTCGCTAGTTCCAGGGAATTTGATGAGGTTTTGTTTAAAAAATGTAACATTTTTTTCTAACCTTTTTCGAGTTGCAATCTGTTTCTGTTTTTGCAGATATGGCTTTGATTTTTGAAGCTCGTCATAATACGGCTGCTTACCTTACTGACACTTCTGATAAAGCTGCACCGTATCGTCAGATGATCGCGTTTTTGAGACGTTCAAGGGTCTTCCACGCCATTTCTGATAATACTATGGCGTTTGGAAATCTGATCAACCCTTTTTGGAGAAACGCAACTGTCGTTACTGAAAACGACGTTCGACGATTGGTCTCTACCGTTCTGGGTACGGAGATCACTATTACAGAACAGAGCATTCGGGAACTTTTACAGCTGAATGATCAACCGGATATGCCTATTGGTTTTGATCATATTTTTGTTTCTGGAGCTATGCAACGGATAGGATATCCTGGGATTCCCTCTGATCAGTATCGAAAGGCGAATCTCACACGCGTCTGGAGATATTTGATGCATGTGATTATAGTTTGCTTAGGGAATAGGAAAGGTGGAACGGATGGGATGAGCCGAAGTCTGGCTTCTGCTATGTTAGCGTTGGTATATAACAAGCCGTTCAACTTCTCGGGATTTATCTTCAGGGCTATGGTTGATAATGCAAATGCCGGGGATCAGAAATGGATTTTATATCCAAGATTTGTACAGTTGCACATCAATCGTCATCATCCGGAGCTTCAGGCACAGGGTGATATCGATCAGCCGCTCAAGATTTCACCGATGATGAGTCGGATTTTCACTATTTGTGCAGGGTATGAGAAGGGGGTCGAGGCACCAAGGGATGTTCCTTTATTTGGTGCTATTGTGGATGAAAATTATGTACCGCCCCCAGATCCTCAGTATATGGATGTTCCAGCACCACAGCAACCGCAGCAACCACTCATGAACGTTCCTGTTCAAGCTGCGGGGGAGAATGTGGATGCTCTTTTGGAAAACATTGAGCAGTTCGGGCACGTTGATTCGGACATTCCAGCATCGCATGATACGGTTGAGAATTCAGATTCTGAAGATACAGCGAATGTAGGTCCTCAGGATGGGGGTCCGACGCCTGAGCATTCTGATGGTACTGTTCCGCATCCCTCTGAGATGGAACGTATCAGGATTACCGATTCTTTCAGATATCTGAGGATTAAGCGTCGGATCAGACAAGGACGCAAGTATGTGCCTCCAAGGGATACTGGAAAACGTACACGCGACGGTGATGATCCTGCTGATGAGACTTATCAACCGAGACGTCGTGTTCGTCGCTCTTCGTCAACACGAGCTCCAGTCAATCCTCAGCAGCAGGATGCTTTTGAGATTCAACCGACTCCAGCTTTCATGCAAAAGATCATGGAAGATATGCAGCAGATGAAGCAAAAGCTGGAGGCTCAGGATGAGAAGATTGCTGAACAAGCTGCGTTGATTGAAGTTCAGTCTAAGGAGCTTGAGGAAACGAAGCTTAGGGTTAATGTTTTGGAAGGCAGGTTACTTGCCTCGGGGGAGTCTGGGTCTGGGATACCCACTTTAGAGTCAAGTGAACCTGCGTCTGTAAATCCCAACCCTGTAATTGAAAATGTTAATGAAAATATTTCTCTTTTGGATTATTTCTATGTTGATGATATTCCAGGGCAACCGAGACCGCTGGCAGTTGATTACTCATTCGCTGACTTATCATTTATTCAGAGGATGGCCAGTGGAGTTGGCTCTGAGGAAGAAACAGAGAATGTTTTAGAGATGAACGAGGATGTCTCGATTGAAGAGGAACAGTTGAATGCAGATGAAACGTATGATGATGCACAATCTGGGGAAGCTTATGATGATGCACCAATTATTGAATCTGATTCAAGTGAAGACGAGAGTCCTGATAAAGCTCAACATGGAGAATCAAGTTCTGCTGCAACTCCAGCTTCAGAGACACAGGCACCGGACTCAGCAGCGAAGAAATTAACTGCTGAAGAAAAGAGAGAGAGAAATAAGAAATGGTGGCCTAAGGGACGAAATCCAGTTCCTATTCCAGTTAAATGTCAAGTGTACCGGGTTAGTCGAAATTATACCGGTGTTATTAAAAGCTGGAAGTGTCAGAGGAATCTGTTTATGATAAAGAGAGAAGATGGAGTTCAGTATTTCAGAATGCGTTTTGATAGATTGAGCACGTTGCCAAAAGGAGAGATTAATCGATTAGCTCAACTTAAGTTGATTAATCCTTTCGAGAATGATTATGCTGAGTTCATTCAGAGAAGTCTACGTCGGGAAGTATTATCGAAGACTTATTCGAAATTGAAGCCGACGTTGGGAACTCGGTATACGTGGAAGAAAAAGATTGATCCAGTCACCAGGAAGCCTTTGGTTAAAATTCACTATTCGCCTGCTAAATGTTTGACTGAGATACCTCTGGAATCAGTTCCTTATTATTTTCTGAGAAGACTTGTAAAATGGGAACTTGATCCACAGACTGGCGAAGCGGTTATTACTTTCGTTCCAGATTCTGAACCGTGGCCAGAAGTTGGAGGTATATGGAATTTGAAGCAAGCAACGTTTAGGCTGTATGATCCGATGAGTTTGATTAATTTTCATGAAAAAGATTTAAGAAAACTCTATGATAATCGGATTCGTGTTGGTCAGAAGAATGAATTCAACAGACGTTTAACACAGCAGTTTTACAATGTTGTTACTGTTTGTGTGGCTAATGGAATTCATGCAGACGGCCAGTTTCCTGCGGGCTGGGTTTAATGAAGATTTTTGAAGACCAAGCTGAAGACACGGGGGAGTTTGTTAGTACATGTTTAGTGTCTGTCAGTTGGTCTAGCTCGTAGTTTGTATTTAGATTTGTGTTTCCTGACTCCTGCGACGTAGCGCATAACGTCGCATGTGCGACGTCAGGTTTTGGGCCTGCGACGTAGCCAACGTCGCATGGGCTTGGGCCTGCGACGTAGCGTGCGACGTCGCAGGTGCCAGATTTTGTATAAAAACGTTTTATGTTTTCTGTTTTAGGGTTGACGAAACCCTAAACGCAATTAGTCGAAATCTCTGTAATCTGACCGATTATTACTGAATATAATACGTTTCGTTTGATATTCATTGCGTATTGATATTCGTGTGATTGTTTGATTAGTCAATTGTTGTTTCCGCCATCAATTGATTGACTCGGTTCGTACTAGATCCAAGGTTAGGGACAAACATTAACTTCTCTTAGTAAAATTTTTTTTTTAACATTTCATTATTCGGGGAAATCTAACCACGAGAGCAATTAGATACCCGAATAGACCAAAAGAAAAAATTTGGTTTTTAAGAATTCGGGTGTTTTTACTACGAAATTCACACTGTAATTGGCTTGTAGATTTTAATCGGAAACTTCTCTTCGTAAAATTCTTTTTTTAACATTTCCAATTTTGGGGAAATCTATCTACGAGAGCAATTAGATACGCGAATAGACCAAAAGAAAAAATTTGGTTTTTATGAATTCGAGTGTTTTTACTACGAAATTCACACTGTAATTGGCTTGTAGATTTTAATCGGTAACTACTCTTCGTAAAAAAAATTTTAACATTCCATATTTCGGGGAAATCTATCCACGAGAGCAATTAGATACCCGAATAGACCAAAAGAAAAAAATTGGTTTTTAAGATTTCAGGTGTTTTTACTACGAAATTTACACTGTAATTGGCTTGTGTATTTTAGTCGGTAAGTCCTCTTCGTAAAATTATTTTTTTAACATTTCATATTTATGGGAAATCAATCCACGTGAGCAATTAGATACCCAAATAGACAAAAAGAAAAAAAATAAGGTTTTAAAGAATTCAGATGTCTTTACTACAAAATTCACACTGTAATTGGCCTATAGATTTTAATTGGTAACTTCTCTTCGTAAAATTCTTTTTTTAACATTTCATATTTCGGGGAAATCTATCCTCGAGAGCAATTAGATACCCGAATAGAACAAAATAAAAATTATTGTTTTTAAGAATTCGAGTATTTTTACTACGAAATTCACAGTATAATTGGCTTGTAGATTTTAATCGGTAACTCCTCTTAGTAAAATTTTTTTTTTTAATATTTCATATTTCGGGGAAATCTATCAACGAAAGCAATTAGATACCCGAATAGACCAAAAGAAAAAATTTGGTTTTCAAGAATTCAGGTGTTTTTACTACGAAATTCACACTGTAATTGGCTTGTAGATTTTAATCGGTAACTTCTCTTCGTAAAATTCTTTTTTTAACATTTCATATTTCGGGGAAATCTATCCACGAGAGCAATTAGATACCCGAATAGAACAAAAGTAAAATTATTGTTTTTAATAATTCGAGTATTTTTACAACGAAATTCACACTATAATTGGCTTGTAGATTTTAATCGGTAACTCCTCTTCGTAAAATTCTTTTTTTAACATTTCATATTTTGGCGAAATCTATCCACGAAAGAAATTAGATACCCGAATAGACCAAAAGAAAAATTTGGTTTTCAAGAATTCGGGTGGCTTACTACGAAATTCACACTGTAATTGGCTTGTAGATTTTAATCGGTAACTTCTCTTCGTAAAATTCTTTTTTTAACATTTCATATTTCGGGGAAATCTATCCACGAGAGCAATTATATACCCGAATAGACCAAAAGAAAAAATTTGGTATTTAAGAATTCGGGTGTTTTTACTACGAAATTCACATTGTAATTGGCTTGTAAATTTTAATCGGTAACTTCACTTCGTAAAATTCTTTTTTTAACATTTCATATTTCGGGGAAATCTATCCACGAGATCAATTATATACCCGAATAGACCAAAAGAAACAATTTGGTTTTTAAGAATTTGGGTGTTTTTATTACGAAATTCACACTGTAATTGGCTTGTAGATTTTAATCGTTAACTTCTCTTGGTAAAATTCTTTTTTTAACATTACATAATTCGGGAAAATCTATCCACGAGAGCAATTAGATACCCGAATAGACCAAAAGAAAAAATTTGGTTTTTAAGAATTCGGGTGTTTTTACTACGAAATTCACACTGTAATTGTCTTGTAGATTTTAATCGGTAACTTCTCTTCGTTAAAATCTTTTTTTAACATTTCATATTTTGGGAAATCTATCCACGAGGGCAATTAGATACCCGAATAGACCAAAAGAAAAAATTTGACTTTTATGAATTCGAGTGTTTTTACTTCGAAATTCACACTGTAATTGGCTTGTAGATTTTAATCGGTAACTTCTCTTCGTAAAATTCTTTTTTTAACATTTCATATTTCGGGGAAATCTATCCACGGGAGCAATTAGATACCCGTTTAGAACAAAAGAAAAATTTTTGTTTTTAAGAATTCGATCATTTTTACTACGAAATTCACACTATAATTGGCTTGTAGATTTTAATCGGTAACTCCTCTTCGGAAAATTCTTTTTTTAACATTTCATATTTCGGGGAAATCTATCCACGAAAGCAATTAGATACCCGAATAGACCAAAAGAAAAATTTGGTTTCAAGAATTCGGGTGTTTTTACTACGAAATTCACACTGTAATTGACTTGTAGATTTTAATCGGTAACTTCTCTCCGTAAAATTCTTTTTTTAACATTTCATATTTCGGGGAAATCTATCCACGAGAGGAATTAGATACCCGAATAGAACAAAAGAAAAATTTTTGTTTTTAAGAATTCGAGTATTTTTACAACGAAATTCACACTATAATTGACTTGTAGATTTTAATCGGTAACTTATCTTCGTAAAATTCATTTTTTAACATTTCCTATTTCGGGGAAATTTATCCACGAGAGCAATTTGATACCGAAATAGACCAAAAGAAAAAATTTGGTTTTTAAGAATTCGGGTGTTTTTACTACGAAATTCACACTGTAATTGGCTTATAGATTTTAATCGGTAACTTCTTTTGGTAAAATTCTTTTTTTAACATTTCATAATTCGCGGAAATCTATCAACGAGAGCATTTAGATACCCGAATAGACCAAAAGAAAAAATTTTGTTTTTAAGAATTCGGGTGTTTTTACAACGAAATTCATATTGTAATTCGCTTGTAGATTTTAATCGGTAACTTCTCTTCGTAAAATTCTTTTTTTAACATTTCATATTTTGGGGAAATATATCCACGAGAGCAATTAGATACCCGAATAGACCAAAAATTTTTTTTTGGTTTTTAAGAATTCGAGTGTTTTTACTACGAAATTCACACTGTAATTGGCTTGTAGATTTTAATCGGTAACTTCTCTTCGTAAATTTTTTTTTTAACATTTCATATTTCGGGCAAGTCTATCCACGAGAGCAATTAGATACCCGAATAGACCAAAAGAAAAAATTTGGTATTTAAGAATTCGGGTGTTTTTACTACGAAATTCACACTGTAATTGGCTTGTAGATTTTAATCGGTAACTTCTCTTTGTAAAATTATTTTTTTAACATTTCATATTTCGGGGAAATCTATCAACGAGAGCAATTAGATACCGAAATAGACCAAAAGAAAAAATTTTGTTTTTAAGAATTTGGGTGTTTTTACTACGAAATTCACACTGTAATTGGCTTGTAGATTTTAATCGTTAACTTCTCTTGGTAAAATTCTTTTTTTAACATTTCATTATTCGGGGAAATCTATCCACGAGAGCAATTAGATACCCGAATAAACCAAAAGAAAAAATTTGGTTTTTAAGAATTCGGGTGTTTTTACTACGAAATTCACACTGTAATTGGCTTGTAGATTTTAATCGGTAACTTCTCTTCGTAAAATTCTATTTTTAACATTTAATATTTTGGGAAAATCTATCCACGAGAGCAATTAGATACCCGAATAGACCAAAATGAAAAATTTGGTTTTTATGAATTCGAGTGTTTTTACTACGAAATTCACACTGTAATTGGCTTGTAAATTTTAATCGTTAACTTCTCTTGGTAAAATTCTTTTTTTAACAATTCATTATTCGGGGAAATCTATCCACGAGAGCAATTAGATACCCGAATAGAACAAAAGAAAAAATTTTGATTTTAAGAATTTGGGTGTTTTTACTACGAAATTCACACTGTAATTGGCTTGTAGATTTTAATCGTTAACTTCTCTTAGTAAAATTTTTTTTTTAACATTTCATTATTCGGGGAAATCTATCCACGAGAGCAATTAGATACCCGAATAGATCAAAAGAAAAAATTTGGTTTTTAAGAATTCGGGTGTTTTTACTACGAAATTCACACTGTAATTGGCTTGTAGATTTTAATCGGAAACTTCTCTTCGTAAAATTCTTTTTTTAACATTTCATATTTTGGGGAAATCTATCTACGAGAGCAATTAGATACCCGAATAGACCAAAAGAAAAAATTTGGTTTTTATGAATTCGAGTGTTTTTACAACGAAATTCACACTGTAATTGGCTTGTAGATTTTAATCGGTAACCACTCTTCGTAAATTTTTTTTTAACATTTCATATTTCGGGGAAATCTATCAACGAGAGCAATTAGATACCCGAATAGACCAAAAGATAAAAATTGGTTTTTAAGAATTCAGGTGTTTTTACTACGAAATTTACACTGTAATTGGCTTGTGTATTTTAATCGGTAAGTCCTCTTCGTAAAATTATTTTTTTAACATTTCATATTTATGGGAAATCAATCCACGTGAGCAATTAGATACCCAAATAGACAAAAAGAAAAAAAATAAGGTTTTAAAGAATTCAGATGTCTTTACTACGAAATTCACACTGTAATTGGCTTGTAGATTTTAATCGGTAACTTCTCTTCGTAAAATTCTTTTTTTAACATTTCATATTTCGGGCAAGTCTATCCACGAGAGCAATTAGATACCCGAATAGACCAAAAGAAAAAATTTGGTATTTAAGAATTCGGGTGTTTTTACTACGAAATTCACACTGTAATTGGCTTGTAGATTTTAATCGGTAACTTCTCTTCGTAAAATTATTTTTTTAACATTTCATATTTCGGGGAAATCTATCCACGAGAGCAATTAGATACCCGAATAGAACAAAATAAAAATTATTCTTTTTAAGAATTCGAGTGTTTTTACTACGAAATTCACAGTATAATAGGCTTGTAGATTTTAATCGGTAACTCCTCTTCGTAAATTTTTTTTTTTAATATTTCATATTTCAGGGAAATCTATCAACGAAAGCAATTAGATACCCGAATAGACCAAAAGAAAAAATTTGGTTTTCAAGAATTCAGGTGTTTTTACTACGAAATTCACACTGTAATTGGCTTGTAGATTTTAATCGGAAACTTATCTTCGTAAAATTCTTTTTTTAACATTTCATATTTCTGGGAAATCTATCCACGAGAGCAATTAGATACCCGAATAGAACAAAAGTAAAATTATTGTTTTTAAGAATTCGAGTATTTTTACTACGAAATTCACACTATAATTGGCTTGTAGATTTTAATCGGTAACTCCACTTCGTAAAATTCCTTTTTTAACATTTCATATTTTGGCGAAATCTATCCACGAAAGAAATTAGATACCCGAATAGACCAAAAGAAAAAATTTGGTTTTCAAGAATTCGGGTGGCTTACTACGAAATTCACACTGTAATTGGCTTGTAGATTTTAATCTGTAACTTCTCTTCGTAAAATTCTTTTTTTAACATTTCATATTTCGGGGAAATCTATCCACGAGAGCAATTATATACCCGAATAGACCAAAAAAAAAATTTGGTATTTAAGAATTCGGGTGTTTTTACTACGAAATTCACATTGTAATTGGCTTGTAAATTTTAATCGGTAACTTCTCTTCGTAAAATTCTTTTTTTAACATTTCATATTTCGGGGAAATCTATCCACGAGATCAATTATATAGCCGAATAGACCAAAAGAAACAATTTGGTTTTTAAGAATTTGGGTGTTTTTATTACGAAATTCACACTGTAATTGGCTTTTAGATTTTAATCGTTAACTTCTCTTGGTAAAATTCTTTTTTTAACATTACATAATTCGGGAAAATCTATCCACGAGAGCAATTAGATAACCGAATAGACCAAAAGAAAAAATTTGGTTTTTAAGAATTCGGGTGTTTTTACTACGAAATTCACACTGTAATTGTCTTGTAGATTTTAATCGGTAACTTCTCTTCGTAAAATTTTTTTTTTAACATTTCATATTTTGGGAAATCTATCCACGAGAGCAATTAGATACCCGAATAGACCAAAAGAAAAAATTTGACTTTTATGAATTCGAGTGTTTTTACTTCGAAATTCACACTGTAATTGGCTTGTAGATTTTAATCGGTAACTTCTCTTCGTAAAATTCTTTTTTTAACATTTCATATTTCGGGGAAATCTATCCACGAAAGCAATTAGATACCCGAATAGACCAAAAGAAAATTTTGGTTTCAAGAATTCGGGTGTTTTTACTACGAAATTCACACTGTAATTGACTTGTAGATTTTAATCGGTAACTTCTCTCAGTAAAATTCTTTTTTTAACATTTCATATTTCGGGGAAATTTATCCACGAGAGCAATTTGATACCGAAATAGACCAAAAGAAAAAATTTGGTTTTTAAGAATTCGGGTGTTTTTACTACGAAATTCACACTGTAATTGGCTTATAGATTTTAATCGGTAACTTCTTTTGGTAAAATTCTTTTTTTAACATTTCATAATTCGCGGAAATCTATCAACGAGAGCAATTAGATACCCGAATAGACCAAAAGAAAAAATTTTGTTTTTAAGAATTCGGGTGTTTTTACAACGAAATTCACATTGTAATTGTCTTGTAGATTTTAATCGGTAACTTCTCTTCGTAAAATTCTTTTTTTAACATTTCATATTTTGGGGAAATATATCCACGAGAGCAATTAGATACCCGAATAGACCAAAAAAAAAATTTGGTTTTTAAGAATTCGAGTGTTTTTACTACGAAATTCACACTGTAATTGGCTTGTAGATTTTAATCGGTAACTTCTCTTCGTAAATTTTTTTTTTAACATTTCATATTTCGGGCAAGTCTATCCACGAGAGCAATTAGATACCCGAATAGACCAAAAGAAAAAATTTGGTATTTAAGAATTCGGGTGTTTTTACTACGAAATTCACACTGTAATTGGCTTGTAGATTTTAATCGGTAACTTCTCTTCGTAAAATTATTTTTTTAACATTTCATATTTCGGGGAAATCTATCCACGAGAGCAATTAGATACCGAAATAGACCAAAAGAAAAAATTTGGTTTTTAAGAATTCGGGTGTTTTTACTACGAAATTCACACTGTAATTGGCTTATAGATTTTAATCGGTAACTTCTTTTGGTAAAATTCTTTTTTTAACATTTCATAATTCGCGGAAATCTATCAACGAGAGCAATTAGATACCCGAATAGACCAAATGAAAAAATTTTGTTTTTAAGAATTCGGGTATTTTTACAACGAAATTCACATTGTAATTGTCTTGTAGATTTTAATCGGTAACTTCTCTTCGTAAAATTCTTTTTCTAACATTTCATATTTTGGGGAAATATATCCACGAGAGCAATTAGATACCCGAATAGACCAAAATTTTTTTTTTGGTTTTTAAGAATTCGAGTGTTTTTACTACGAAATTCACACTGTAATTGCCTTGTAGATTTTAATCGGTAACTTCTCTTCGTAAATTTTTTTTTTAACATTTCATATTTCGGGCAAGTCTATCAACGAGAGCAATTAGATACCCGAATAGACCAAAAGAAAAAATTTGGTATTTAAGAATTCGGGTGTTTTTACTACGAAATTCACACTGTAATTGGCTTGTAGATTTTAATCGGTAACTTCTCTTCGTAAAATTCTTTTTTTAACATTTCATATTTCGGGGAAATCTATCCACGAGATCAATTATATACCCGAATAGACCAAAAGAAACAATTTGGTTTTTAAGAATTTGGGTGTTTTTATTACGAAATTCACACTGTAATTGGCTTGTAGATTTCAATTGTTAACTTCTCTTGGTAAAATTCTTTTTTTAACATTACATAATTCGGGAAAATCTATCCACGAGAGCAATTAGATAACCGAATAGACCAAAAGAAAAAATTTGGTTTTTAAGAATTCGGGTGTTTTTACTACGAAATTCACACTGTAATTGTCTTGTAGATTTTAATCGGTAACTTCTCTTCGTAAATTTTTTTTTTTAACATTTCATATTTTGGGAAATCTATCCACGAGAGCAATAAGATACCCGAATAGACCAAAAGAAAAAATTTGACTTTTATGAATTGGAGTGTTTTTACTTCGAAATTCACACTGTAATTGGCTTGTAGATTTTAATCGGTAACTTCTCTTCGTAAAATTCTTTTTTTAACATTTCATATTTCGGGCAAGTCTATCAACGAGAGCAATTAGACCCCCGAATAGACCAAAAGAAAAAAGTTGGTTTTTAAGAATTCAGGTGTTTTTACTACGAAATTCACACTGTAATTGGCTTGTAGATTTTAATCGGTAACTTCTCTTCGTAAAATTATTTTTTTAACATTTCATATTTCGGGGAAATCTATCCACGAGAGCAATTAGATACCGAAATAGACCAAAAGAAAAAATTTGGTTTTTAAGAATTCGGGTGTTTTTACTAGGAAATTCACACTGTAATTGGCTTATAGATTTTAATCGGTAACTTCTTTTGGTAAAATTCTTTTTTTAACATTTCATAATTCGCGGAAATCTATCAACGAGAGCAATTAGATACCCGAATAGACCAAATGAAAAAATTTTGTTTTTAAGAATTCGGGTGTTTTTACAACGAAATTCACATTATAATTGTCTTGTAGATTTTAATCGGTAACTTCTCTTCGTAAAATTCTTTTTTTAACATTTCATATTTTGGGGAAATATATCCACGAGAGCAATTAGATACCCGAATAGACCAAAAAAAAAATTTGGTTTTTAAGAATTCGAGTGTTTTTACTACGAAATTCACACTGTAATTGGCTTGTAGATTTTAATCGGTAACTTCTCTTCGTAAATTTTTTTTTTAACATTTCATATTTCGGGCAAGTCTATCCACGAGAGCAATTAGATACCCGAATAAACCAAAAGAAAAAATTTGGTATTTAAGAATTCGGGTGTTTTTACTACGAAATTCACACTGTAATTGGCTTGTAGATTTTAATCGGTAACTTCTCTTCGTAAAATTATTTTTTTAACATTTCATATTTCGGGGAAATCTATCCACGAGAGCAATTAGATACCGAAATAGACCAAAAGAAAAAATTTGGTTTTTAAGAATTCGGGTGTTTTTACTACGAAATTCACACTGTAATTGGCTTATAGATTTTAATCGGTAACTTCTTTTGGTAAAATTCTTTTTTTAACATTTCATAATTCGCGGAAATCTATCAACGAGAGCAATTAGATACCCGAATAGACCAAATGAAAAAATTTTGTTTTTAAGAATTCGGGTGTTTTTACAACGAAATTCACATTGTAATTGTCTTGTAGATTTTAATCGGTAACTTCTCTTCGTAAAATTCTTTTTCTAACATTTCATATTTTGGGGAAATATATCCACGAGAGCAATTAGATACCCGAATAGACCAAAAAAAAAAATTTGGTTTTTAAGAATTCGAGTGTTTTTACTACGAAATTCACACTGTAATTGGCTTGTAGATTTTAATCGGTAACTTATCTTCGTAAATTTTTTTTTTAACATTTCATATTTCGGGCAAGTCTATCAACGAGAGCAATTAGATACCCGAATAGACCAAAAGAAAAAATTTTGGTTTTTAAGAATTCGAGTGTTTTTACTACGAAATTCACACTGTAATTGGCTTGTAGATTTTAATCGGTAACTTATCTTCGTAAATTTTTTTTTTAACATTTCATATTTCGGGCAAGTCTATCAACGAGAGCAATTAGATACCCGAATAGACCAAAAGAAAAAATTTTGTATTTAAGAATTCGGGTGTTTTTACTACGAAATTCACACTGTAATTGGCTTGTAGATTTTAATCGGTAACTTCTCTTCGTAAAATTCTTTTTTTAACATTTCATATTTCGGGGAAATCTATCCACGAGATCAATTATATACCCGAATAGACCAAAAGAAACAATTTGGTTTTTAAGAATTTGGGTGTTTTTATTACGAAATTCACACTGTAATTGGCTTGTAGATTTTAATCGTTAACTTCTCTTGGTAAAATTCTTTTTTTAACATTACATAATTCGGGAAAATCTATCCACGAGAGCAATTAGATAACCGAATAGACCAAAAGAAAAAATTTGGTTTTTAAGAATTCGGGTGTTTTTACTACGAAATTCACACTGTAATTGTCTTGTAGATTTTAATCGGTAACTTCTCTTCGTAAAATTTTTTTTTTAACATTTCATATTTTGGGAAATCTATCCACGAGAGCAATTAGATACCCGAATAGACCAAAAGAAAAAATTTGACTTTTATGAATTCGAGTGTTTTTACTTCGAAATTCACACTGTAATTGGCTTGTAGATTTTAATCGGTAACTTCTCTTCGTAAAATTCTTTTTTTAACATTTCATATTTCGGGGAAATCTATCCACGAAAGCAATTAGATACCCGAATAGACCAAAAGAAAAATTTGGTTTCAAGAATTCGGGTGTTTTTACTACGAAATTCACACTGTAATTGACTTGTAGATTTTAATCGGTAACTTCTCTCCGTAAAATTCTTTTTTTAACATTTCATATTTCGGGGAAATTTATCCACAAGAGCAATTTGATACCGAAATAGACCAAAAGAAAAAATTTGGTTTTTAAGAATTCGGGTGTTTTTACTACGAAATTCACACTGTAATTGGCTTATAGATTTTAATCGGTAACTTCTTTTGGTAAAATTCTTTTTTTAACATTTCATAATTCGCGGAAATCTATCAACGAGAGCAATTAGATACCCGAATAGACCAAAAGAAAAAATTTTGTTTTTAAGAATTCGGGTGTTTTTACAACGAAATTCACATTGTAATTGTCTTGTAGATTTTAATCGGTAACTTCTCTTCGTAAAATTCTTTTTTTAACATTTCATATTTTGGGGAAATATATCCACGAGAGCAATTAGATACCCGAATAGACCAAAAAAAATTTTTGGTTTTTAAGAATTCGAGTGTTTTTACTACGAAATTCACACTGTAATTGGCTTGTAGATTTTAATCGGTAACTTCTCTTCGTAAAATTTTTTTTTAACATTTCATATTTCGGGCAAGTCTATCCACGAGAGCAATTAGACCCCCGAATAGACCAAAAGTAAAAATTTGGTATTTAAGAATTCGGGTGTTTTTACTACGAAATTCACACTGTAATTGGCTTGTAGATTTTAATCGGTAACTTCTCTTCGTAAAATTATTTTTTTAACATTTCATATTTCGGGGAAATCTATCCACGAGAGCAATTAGATACCGAAATAGACCAAAAGAAAAAATTTGGTTTTTAAGAATTCGGGAGTTTTTACTACGAAATTCACACTGTAATTGGCTTATAGATTTTAATCGGTAACTTCTTTTGGTAAAATTCTTTTTTTAACATTTCATAATTCGCGGAAATCTATCAACGAGAGCAATTAGATACCCGAATAGACCAAATGAAAAAATTTTGTTTTTAAGAATTCGGGTGTTTTTACAACGAAATTCACATTGTAATTGTCTTGTAGATTTTAATCGGTAACTTCTCTTCGTAAAATTCTTTTTCTAACATTTCATATTTTGGGGAAATATATCCACGAGAGCAATTAGATACCCGAATAGACCAAAAAATTTTTTTTGCTTTTTAAGAATTCGAGTGTTTTTACTACGAAATTCACACTGTAATTGGCTTGTAGATTTTAATCGGTAACTTCTCTTCGTAAATTTTTTTTTTAACATTTCATATTTCGGGCAAGTCTATCAACGAGAGCAATTAGATACCCGAATAGACCAAAAGAAAAAATTTGGTATTTAAGAATTCGGGTGTTTTTACTACGAAATTCACACTGTAATTGGCTTGTAGATTTTAATCGGTAACTTCTCTTCGTAAAATTATTTTTTTAACATTTCATATTTCGGGGAAATCTATCCACGAGAGCAATTAGATACCGAAATAGACCAAAAGAAAAAATTTTGTTTTTAAGAATTTGGGTGTTTTTACTACGAAATTCACACTGTAATTGGCTTGTAGATTTTAATCGTTAACTTCTCTTGGTAAAATTCTTTTTTTAACATTTCATTATTCGGGGAAATCTATCCACGAGAGCAATTAGATACCCGAATAAACCAAAAGAAAAAATTTGGTTTTTAAGAATTCGGGTGTTTTTACTACGAAATTCACACTGTAATTGGCTTGTAGATTTTAATCGGTAACTTCTCTTCTAAAAATTCTATTTTTAACATTTAATATTTTGGGAAAATCTATCCACGAGAGCAATTAGATACCCGAATAGACCAAAATAAAAAATTTGGTTTTTATGAATTCGAGTGTTTTTACTACGAAATTCACACTGTAATTGGCTTGTAGATTTTAATCGGTAACTTCTCTTCGTAAATTTTTTTTAACAATTTATATTTCGGGGAAATCTATCCACGAGAGCAATTAGATACCCGAATAGACCAAAAGAAAAAATTTGGTTTTTAAGAATTCTGGTGTTTTTACTACGAAATTTACACTGTAATTGGCTTGTGTATTTTAGTCGGTAACTCCTCTTCGTAAAATTATTTTTTTAACATTTCATATTTATGAGAAATCTATCTACGTGAGCAATTAGATACCCAAATAGACAAAAAGAAAAAAAAAATAGGTTTTAAAGAATTCAGTTGTCTTTACTACGAAATTCACACTGTAATTGGCTTGTAGATTTTAATCGGTAACTTCTCTTTGTAAAATTTTTTTAACATTTCATATTTCGGGGAAATCTATCCACGAGAGCAATTAGATACCCGAATAGAACAAAGGAAAAATTATTGTTTTTAAGAATTCTAGTATTTTTACTACGAAATTTACACTATAATTGGCTTGTAGATTTTAATCGGTAACTCCTCTTCGTAAAATTCTTTTTTTTAACATTTCATTTTTCGGGAAAATCTATCCACGAAAGCAATTAGATACCCGAATAGACCAAAAGAAACAATTTGGTTTTCAAGAATTCGGGTGTTTTTACTACGAAATTCACACTGTAATTGGCTTGTAGATTTTAATCGGTAACTTCTCTTCGTAAAATTATTTTTTTTAACATTTCATATTTCGGGGAAATCTATCCACGAGAGCAATTAGATACCTGAATAGAACAAAAGAAAAATTTTTGTTTTTAAAAATTCGATTATTTTTACTACGAAATTCACACTATAATTGGCTTGTAGATTTTAATCGTTAACTTATCTTCGTAAAATTCATTTTTTAACATTTCATATTTCGGGGAAATCTATCCACGAGAGCAATTAGATACCGAAATAGACAAAAAGAAAAAATTTGGTTTTTAAGAATTCGGGTGTTTTTATTACGAAATTCACACTGTAATTGGCTTGTAGATTTTAATCTGTAACTTCTCTTTGTAAAATTCTTTTTTTAACATTTCATATTTCGGGGAAATCTATCCACGAGAGCAATTATATACCCGAATAGACCAAAAGAAAAAATTTGGTATTTAAGAATTCGGGTGTTTTTACTACGAAATTCACACAGTAATTGGATTGTATATTTTAATCGGTACCACCACTTCGTAAAATTCTTTTTTTAACATTTCATATTTCGGGGAAATCTATGCACGAAAGCAATTAGATACCCGAATAGACTAAAAGAAAAATTTGGTTTTTAAGAATTCGTGTGTTTTTACTACGAAATTCACACTGTAATTGGCTTGTGTATTTTAATCGGTACCTCCTCTTTGTAAAATTCTTTTTTTAACATTTCAATTTTCGGGGAAAAATCTATCCACGAAAGCAATTAGATACCCGAATAGACCAAAAGAAAAAATTTGGTTTTCAAGAATTCGGGAGTTTTTACTACGAAATTCACACTGTAATTGACTTGTATATTTTAATCGGTAACTTCTCTTCGTAAAATTCTTTTTTTAAGATTTCATATTTCGGGGAAATCTATCAACGATAGCAATTAGATACCCGAATAGAACAAAATAAAAATTTTTGTTTTTATGAATTCGAGTGTTTTTACTACGAAATTCACACTGTAATTGGCTTGTGTATTTTAATCGGTACCTCCTCTTTGTAAAATTATTTTTTTAACATTTCATATTTCGGGGAAATCTATCCACGAGAGTAATTAGATACCCGAATAGACCAAAAGAAAAAATTTGGTATTTAAGAATTCGGGTGTTTTTACTACGAAATTCACACAGTAATTGGATTGTATATTTTAATCGGTACCTCCACTTCGTAAAATTCTTTTTTTAACATTTCATATTTCGGGGAAATCTATCCACGAAAGCAATTAGATACCCTAATAGACTAAAAGAAAATTTTGGTTTTTAAGAATTCGTGTGTTTTTACTACGAAATTCACACTGTAATTGGCTTGTGTATTTTAATCGGTACCTCCTCTTTGTAAAATTCTTTTTTTAACATTTCAATTTTCGGGGAAATCTATCCACGAAAGCAATTAGATACCCGAATATACCAAAAGAAAAAATTTGGTTTTCAAGAATTCGGGAGTTTATACTACGAAATTCACACTGAATTTGACTTGTATATTTTAATCGGTAACTTCTCTTCGTAAAATTCTTTTTTTAAGATTTCATATTTCGGGGAAATCTATCAACGATAGCAATTAGATACCCGAATAGAACAAAATAAAAATTTTTGTTTTTAAAAATTCGAGTGTTTTTACTACGAAATTCACACTGTAATTGGCTTGTGTATTTTAATCGGTACCTCCTCTTTGTAAAATTATTTTTTTAACATTTCATATTTCGGGGAAATCTATCCACCAGAGTAATTAGATACCCGAATAGACCAAAAGTAAATTTTTTGTTTTTAAGAATTCGGGTGTTTTTACTACGAAATTCACTATGTAATTGACTTGTATATTTTAATCGGTAACTTATCTTCGTAAAATTATTTTTTTAACATTTCATATTTCTGGAAAATCTATCCACGAGAGCAATTAGATACCGAAATAGACCAAAATAAAAAATTTGGTTTTTAAGAATTTAGGTGTTTTTACTACGAAATTCACACTGTAATTGGCTTGTAAATTTTAATCGTTAACTTCTCATGGTAAAATTCTTTTTTTAACATTTCATTATTCGGGGAAATCTATCCACGAGAGCAATTAGATACCCGAATAGAACAAAAGAAAAGATTTTGTTTTTAAGAATTTGGGTGTTTTTACTACGAAATTCACACTGTAATTGGCTTGTAGATTTTAATCGTTAACTTCTCTTAGTAAAATTCTTATTTTAACATTTCATTATTCGGGGAAATCTATCCACGAGAGCAATTAGATACCCGAATAGACCAAAATAAAAAATTTGGTTTTTAAGAATTCGGGGGTTTTTACTACGAAATTCACACTGTAATTGGCTTGTAGATTTTAATCAGAAACTTCTCTTCGTAAAATTCTTTTTTTAACATTTCATATTTTGGGGAAATCTATCCTCTAGAGCAATTAGATACCCGAATAGATCAAAGGAAAAAATTTGGTTTTTATGAATTCGAGTGTTTTTACTACGAAATTCACACTTTAATTGGCTTGTAGATTTTAATCGGTAACTACTCTTCGTAAATTTTTTTTTAACATTTCATATTTCGGGGAAATCTATCCACGAGAGCAATTAAATAACCGAATAGACCAAAAGAAAAAAATTGGTTTTTAAGAATTCAGGTGTTTTTACTACGAAATTTACACTGTTATTGGCTTGTGTATTTTAGTCGGTAAGTCCTCTTCGTAAAATTATTTTTTTAACACTTCATATTTATGGGAAATCTATCAACGTGAGCAATTAGATACCCAAATAGACAAAAAGAAAAAAAATTAGGTTTTAAAGAATTCAGATGTCTTTACTACGAAATTCACACTGTAATTGGCTTGTAGATTTTAATCGGTAACTTCTCTTCGTAAAATTCTTTTTTTAACATTTCATATTTCGGGGAAATCTATCCACGAGAGCAACTAGATACCCGAATAGAACAAAATAAAAATTATTGTTTTTAAGAATTCGGACATTTTAACTACGAAATTCACAGTATAATTGGCTTGTAGATTTTAATCGTTAACTCCTCTTCGTAAAATTCTTTTTTTAAACATTTTATTTTTCGGGAAAATCTATCCACGAAAGCAATTAGATACCCGAATAGACCAAAAGAAAAAAATTTGGTTTTAAAGAATTCGGGTGTTTTTACTAGGAAATTCACACTGTAATTGGCTTGTAGATTTTAATCGGTAACTTCTCTTCGTAAAATTATTTTTTTTTACATTTCATATTTCGGGGAAATCTATCCACGAGAGCAATTAGATAACCGAATAGAACAAAAGAAAAATTTTTGTTTTTAAAAATTCGATTATTTTTACTACGAAATTCACACTATAATTGACTTGTAGATTTTAATCGTTAACTTATCTTCGTAAAATTCATTTTTTAACATTTCATATTTCGGGGAAATCTATCCACGAGAGCAATTAGATACCGAAATAGACAAAAAGAAAAAATTTGGTTTTTAAGAATTCGGGTGTTTTTATTACGAAATTCACACTGTAATTGGCTTGTAGATTTTAATCGGTAACTTCTCTACGTAAAATTCTTTTTTTAACATTTCATATTTCGGGGAAATCTATCCACGAGAGCAATTATATACCCGAATAGACCAAAAGAAAAAATTTGGTATTTAAGAATTCGGGTGTTTTTACTACGAAATTCACACAGTAATTGGATTGTATATTTTAATCGGTACCTCCTCTTCGTAAAAATCTTTTTTTAACATTTCATATTTCGGGGAAATCTATCCACGAAAGCAATTAGATACCCGAATAGACTAAAAGAAAAATTTGGTTTTTAAGAATTCGTGTGTTTTTACTACGAAATTCACACTGTAATTGGCTTGTGTATTTTAATCGGTACCTCCTCTTTGTAAATTTTTTTTTTAACATTTCAAATTTCGGGGAAATCTATCCACGAAAGCAATTAGATACCCGAATAGACCAAAAGAAAAAATTTGGTTTTCAAGAATTCGAGTGTTTTTACTACGAAATTCACACTGTAATTGACTTGTATATTTTAATCGGTAACTTCTCTTCGTAAAATTCTTTTTTTAAGATTTCATATTTCGGGGAAATCTATCAACGATAGCAATTAGATACCCGAATAGAACAAAATAAAAATTTTTGTTTTTAAGAATTCGAGTGTTTTTACTACGAAATTCACACTGTAATTGGCTTGTGTATTTTAATCGGTACCTCCTCTTTGTAAAATTATTTTTTTAACATTTCATATTTCGGGGAAATCTATCCACGAGAGCAATTAGATACCCGAATAGACCAAACGTAAATTTTGGTTTTTAAGAATTCGGGTGTTTTTACTACGAAATTCACACTGTAATTGACTTGTATATTTTAATCGGTAACTTATCTTCGTAAAATTATTTTTTTAACATTTCATATTTCGGGGAAATCTATCCACGAGAGCAATTAGATACCGAAATAGAACAAAATAAAAAATTTGAAATTTTTTTGAATTCGGGTGTTTTTACTACGAAATTCACACTGTAATTGGCTTGTAAATTTTAATCGTTAACTTCTCATGGTAAAATTCTTTTTTTAACATTTCATTATTCGGGGAAATCTATCCACGAGAGCAATTAGATACCCGAATAGAACAAAAGAAAAGATTTTGTTTTTAAGAATTTGGGTGTTTTACTACGAAATTCACACTGTAATTGGCTTGTAGATTTTAATCGTTAACTTCTCTTAGTAAAATTCTTTTTTTAACATTTCATTATTCGGGGAAATCTATCCACGAGAGCAATTAGATACCCGAATAGACCAAAATAAAAAATTTGGTTTTTAAGAATTCGGGGGTTTTTACTACGAAATTCACACTGTAATTGGCTTGTAGATTTTAATCAGAAACTTCTCTTCGTAAAATTCTTTTTTTAACATTTCATATTTTGGGGAAATCTATCCACGAGAGCCATTAGATACCCGAATAGATCAAAGAAAAAAATTTGGTTTTTATGAATTCGAGTGTTTTTACTACGAAATTCACACTGTAATTGGCTTGTAGATTTTAATCGGTAACTACTCTTCGTAAATTTTTTTTTAACATTTCATATTTCGGGGAAATCTATCCACGAGAGCAATTAAATACCCGAATAGACCAAAAGAAAAAAATTGGTTTTTAAGAATTCAGGTGTTTTTACTACGAAATTTACACTGTAATTGGCTTGTGTATTTTAGTCGGTAAGTCCTCTTCGTAAAATTATTTTTTTAACATTTCATATTTATGGGAAATCTATCCACGTGAGCAATTAGATACCCAAATAGACAAAAAGAAAAAAAATTAGGTTTTAAAGAATTCAGATGTCTTTACTACGAAATTCACACTGTAATTGGCTTGTAGATTTTAATCGGTAACTTCTCTTCGTAAAATTCTTTTTTTAACATTTCATATTTCGGGGAAATCTATCCACGAGAGCAACTAGATACCCGAATAGAACAAAATAAAAATTATTGTTTTTAAGAATTCGGACATTTTAACTACGAAATTCACAGTATAATTGGCTTGTAGATTTTAATCGGTAACACCTCTTCGTAAAATTCTTTTTTTAAACATTTCATTTTTCGGGAAAATCTATCCACGAAAGCAATTAGATACCCGAATAGACCAAAAGAAAAAATTTGGTTTTCAAGAATTCGGGGGTTTTTACTACGAAATTCACACTGTAATTTGCTTGTAGATTTTAATCGGTAACTTCTCTTCGTAAAATTATTTTTTTTAACATTTCATTATTCGGGGAAATCTATCCACGAGAGCAATTAGATACCCGAATAGATCAAAAGATAAAATTTTGTTTTTAAGAATTCGGGTGTTTTTACTACGAAATTCACACTGTAATTGGCTTGTAGATTTTAATCGGTAATTTCTCTTCGTAAAATTCTTTTTTTAACATTTCATATTTCGGGGAAATCTATCCACGAGAGCAATTAGATACCGAAATAGACAAAATGAAAAAATTTGGTTTTTAAGAATTCGGGTGTTTTTATTACGAAATTCACACTGTAATTGGCTTGTAGATTTTAATCGGTAACTTCTCTTCGTAAAATTCTTTTTTTAACATTTCATATTTCGGGGAAATCTATCCACGAGAGCAATTATATACCCGAATAGACCAAAAGAAAAAATTTGGTTTTTAAGAATTTGGGTGTTTTTATTACGAAATTCACACTGTAATTGGCTTGTAGATTTTAATCGTTAACTTCTCTTGGTAAAATTCTTTTTTTAACATTACATAATTCGGGAAAATCTATCCACGAGAGCAATTAGATAACCGAATAGACCAAAAGAAAAAATTTGGTTTTTAAGAATTCGGGTGTTTTTACTACGAAATTCACACTGTAATTGTCTTGTAGATTTTAATCGGTAACTTCTCTTCGTAAAATTTTTTTTTTAACATTTCATATTTTGGGAAATCTATCCACGAGAGCAATTAGATACCCGAATAGACCAAAAGAAAAAATTTGACTTTTATGAATTCGAGTGTTTTTACTTCGAAATTCACACTGTAATTGGCTTGTAGATTTTAATCGGTAACTTCTCTTCGTAAAATTCTTTTTTTAACATTTCATATTTCGGGGAAATCTATCCACGAAAGCAATTAGATACCCGAATAGACCAAAAGAAAAATTTGGTTTCAAGAATTCGGGTGTTTTTACTACGAAATTCACACTGTAATTTACTTGTAGATTTTAATCGGTAACTTCTCTCCGTAAAATTCTTTTTTTAACATTTCATATTTCGGGGAAATTTATCCACAAGAGCAATTTGATACCGAAATAGACCAAAAGAAAAAATTTGGTTTTTAAGAATTCGGGTGTTTTTACTACGAAATTCACACTGTAATTGGCTTATAGATTTTAATCGGTAACTTCTTTTGGTAAAATTCTTTTTTTAACATTTCATAATTCGCGGAAATCTATCAACGAGAGCAATTAGATACCCGAATAGACCAAAAGAAAAAATTTTGTTTTTAAGAATTCGGGTGTTTTTACAACGAAATTCACATTGTAATTGTCTTGTAGATTTTAATCGGTAACTTCTCTTCGTAAAATTCTTTTTTTAACATTTCATATTTTGGGGAAATATATCCACGAGAGCAATTAGATACCCGAATAGACCAAAAAAAATTTTTGGTTTTTAAGAATTCGAGTGTTTTTACTACGAAATTCACACTGTAATTGGCTTGTAGATTTTAATCGGTAACTTCTCTTCGTAAAATTTTTTTTTTAACATTTCATATTTCGGGCAAGTCTATCCACGAGAGCAATTAGACCCCCGAATAGACCAAAAGTAAAAATTTGGTATTTAAGAATTCGGGTGTTTTTACTACGAAATTCACACTGTAATTGGCTTGTAGATTTTAATCGGTAACTTCTCTTCGTAAAATTATTTTTTTAACATTTCATATTTCGGGGAAATCTATCCACGAGAGCAATTAGATACCGAAATAGACCAAAAGAAAAAATTTGGTTTTTAAGAATTCGGGAGTTTTTACTACGAAATTCACACTGTAATTGGCTTATAGATTTTAATCGGTAACTTCTTTTGGTAAAATTCTTTTTTTAACATTTCATAATTCGCGGAAATCTATCAACGAGAGCAATTAGATACCCGAATAGACCAAATGAAAAAATTTTGTTTTTAAGAATTCGGGTGTTTTTACAACGAAATTCACATTGTAATTGTCTTGTAGATTTTAATCGGTAACTTCTCTTCGTAAAATTCTTTTTCTAACATTTCATATTTTGGGGAAATATATCCACGAGAGCAA
Source organism: Helichrysum umbraculigerum (assembly GCA_949592205.1). Lineage (NCBI taxonomy): Eukaryota > Viridiplantae > Streptophyta > Magnoliopsida > Asterales > Asteraceae > Helichrysum > Helichrysum umbraculigerum. The sequence continues at coordinate 168,916,500 of CATIUR010000001.1, read as the reverse complement.
TTAGATACCCGAATAGACCAAAAAATTTTTTTTGCTTTTTAAGAATTCGAGTGTTTTTACTACGAAATTCACACTGTAATTGGCTTGTAGATTTTAATCGGTAACTTCTCTTCGTAAATTTTTTTTTTAACATTTCATATTTCGGGCAAGTCTATCAACGAGAGCAATTAGATACCCGAATAGACCAAAAGAAAAAATTTGGTATTTAAGAATTCGGGTGTTTTTACTACGAAATTCACACTGTAATTGGCTTGTAGATTTTAATCGGTAACTTCTCTTCGTAAAATTATTTTTTTAACATTTCATATTTCGGGGAAATCTATCCACGAGAGCAATTAGATACCGAAATAGACCAAAAGAAAAAATTTTGTTTTTAAGAATTTGGGTGTTTTTACTACGAAATTCACACTGTAATTGGCTTGTAGATTTTAATCGTTAACTTCTCTTGGTAAAATTCTTTTTTTAACATTTCATTATTCGGGGAAATCTATCCACGAGAGCAATTAGATACCCGAATAAACCAAAAGAAAAAATTTGGTTTTTAAGAATTCGGGTGTTTTTACTACGAAATTCACACTGTAATTGGCTTGTAGATTTTAATCGGTAACTTCTCTTCTAAAAATTCTATTTTTAACATTTAATATTTTGGGAAAATCTATCCACGAGAGCAATTAGATACCCGAATAGACCAAAATAAAAAATTTGGTTTTTATGAATTCGAGTGTTTTTACTACGAAATTCACACTGTAATTGGCTTGTAGATTTTAATCGGTAACTTCTCTTCGTAAATTTTTTTTAACAATTTATATTTCGGGGAAATCTATCCACGAGAGCAATTAGATACCCGAATAGACCAAAAGAAAAAATTTGGTTTTTAAGAATTCTGGTGTTTTTACTACGAAATTTACACTGTAATTGGCTTGTGTATTTTAGTCGGTAACTCCTCTTCGTAAAATTATTTTTTTAACATTTCATATTTATGAGAAATCTATCTACGTGAGCAATTAGATACCCAAATAGACAAAAAGAAAAAAAAAATAGGTTTTAAAGAATTCAGTTGTCTTTACTACGAAATTCACACTGTAATTGGCTTGTAGATTTTAATCGGTAACTTCTCTTTGTAAAATTTTTTTAACATTTCATATTTCGGGGAAATCTATCCACGAGAGCAATTAGATACCCGAATAGAACAAAGGAAAAATTATTGTTTTTAAGAATTCTAGTATTTTTACTACGAAATTTACACTATAATTGGCTTGTAGATTTTAATCGGTAACTCCTCTTCGTAAAATTCTTTTTTTTAACATTTCATTTTTCGGGAAAATCTATCCACGAAAGCAATTAGATACCCGAATAGACCAAAAGAAACAATTTGGTTTTCAAGAATTCGGGTGTTTTTACTACGAAATTCACACTGTAATTGGCTTGTAGATTTTAATCGGTAACTTCTCTTCGTAAAATTATTTTTTTTAACATTTCATATTTCGGGGAAATCTATCCACGAGAGCAATTAGATACCTGAATAGAACAAAAGAAAAATTTTTGTTTTTAAAAATTCGATTATTTTTACTACGAAATTCACACTATAATTGGCTTGTAGATTTTAATCGTTAACTTATCTTCGTAAAATTCATTTTTTAACATTTCATATTTCGGGGAAATCTATCCACGAGAGCAATTAGATACCGAAATAGACAAAAAGAAAAAATTTGGTTTTTAAGAATTCGGGTGTTTTTATTACGAAATTCACACTGTAATTGGCTTGTAGATTTTAATCTGTAACTTCTCTTTGTAAAATTCTTTTTTTAACATTTCATATTTCGGGGAAATCTATCCACGAGAGCAATTATATACCCGAATAGACCAAAAGAAAAAATTTGGTATTTAAGAATTCGGGTGTTTTTACTACGAAATTCACACAGTAATTGGATTGTATATTTTAATCGGTACCTCCACTTCGTAAAATTCTTTTTTTAACATTTCATATTTCGGGGAAATCTATGCACGAAAGCAATTAGATACCCGAATAGACTAAAAGAAAAATTTGGTTTTTAAGAATTCGTGTGTTTTTACTACGAAATTCACACTGTAATTGGCTTGTGTATTTTAATCGGAACCTCCTCTTTGTAAAATTCTTTTTTTAACATTTCAATTTTCGGGGAAAAATCTATCCACGAAAGCAATTAGATACCCGAATAGACCAAAAGAAAAAATTTGGTTTTCAAGAATTCGGGAGTTTTTACTACGAAATTCACACTGTAATTGACTTGTATATTTTAATCGGTAACTTCTCTTCGTAAAATTCTTTTTTTAAGATTTCATATTTCGGGGAAATCTATCAACGATAGCAATTAGATACCCGAATAGAACAAAATAAAAATTTTTGTTTTTATGAATTCGAGTGTTTTTACTACGAAATTCACACTGTAATTGGCTTGTGTATTTTAATCGGTACCTCCTCTTTGTAAAATTATTTTTTTAACATTTCATATTTCGGGGAAATCTATCCACGAGAGTAATTAGATACCCGAATAGACCAAAAGAAAAAATTTGGTATTTAAGAATTCGGGTGTTTTTACTACGAAATTCACACAGTAATTGGATTGTATATTTTAATCGGTACCTCCACTTCGTAAAATTCTTTTTTTAACATTTCATATTTCGGGGAAATCTATCCACGAAAGCAATTAGATACCCTAATAGACTAAAAGAAAATTTTGGTTTTTAAGAATTCGTGTGTTTTTACTACGAAATTCACACTGTAATTGGCTTGTGTATTTTAATCGGTACCTCCTCTTTGTAAAATTCTTTTTTTAACATTTCAATTTTCGGGGAAATCTATCCACGAAAGCAATTAGATACCCGAATATACCAAAAGAAAAAATTTGGTTTTCAAGAATTCGGGAGTTTATACTACGAAATTCACACTGAATTTGACTTGTATATTTTAATCGGTAACTTCTCTTCGTAAAATTCTTTTTTTAAGATTTCATATTTCGGGGAAATCTATCAACGATAGCAATTAGATACCCGAATAGAACAAAATAAAAATTTTTGTTTTTAAAAATTCGAGTGTTTTTACTACGAAATTCACACTGTAATTGGCTTGTGTATTTTAATCGGTACCTCCTCTTTGTAAAATTATTTTTTTAACATTTCATATTTCGGGGAAATCTATCCACCAGAGTAATTAGATACCCGAATAGACCAAAAGTAAATTTTGGTTTTTAAGAATTCGGGTGTTTTTACTACGAAATTCACGATGTAATTGACTTGTATATTTTAATCGGTAACTTATCTTCGTAAAATTATTTTTTTAACATTTCATATTTCGGGAAAATCTATCCACGAGAGCAATTAGATACCGAAATAGACCAAAATAAAAAATTTGGTTTTTAAGAATTTAGGTGTTTTTACTACGAAATTCACACTGTAATTGGCTTGTAAATTTTAATCGTTAACTTCTCATGGTAAAATTCTTTTTTTAACATTTCATTATTCGGGGAAATCTATCCACGAGAGCAATTAGATACCCGAATAGAACAAAAGAAAAGATTTTGTTTTTAAGAATTTGGGTGTTTTTACTACGAAATTCACACTGTAATTGGCTTGTAGATTTTAATCGTTAACTTCTCTTAGTAAAATTCTTTTTTTAACATTTCATTATTCGGGGAAATCTATCCACGAGAGCAATTAGATACCCGAATAGACCAAAATAAAAAATTTGGTTTTTAAGAATTCGGGGGTTTTTACTACGAAATTCATACTGTAATTGGCTTGTAGATTTTAATCAGAAACTTCTCTTCGTAAAATTCTTTTTTTAACATTTCATATTTTGGGGAAATCTATCCTCTAGAGCAATTAGATACCCGAATAGATCAAAGGAAAAAATTTGGTTTTTATGAATTCGAGTGTTTTTACTACGAAATTCACACTTTAATTGGCTTGTAGATTTTAATCGGTAACTACTCTTCGTAAATTTTTTTTTAACATTTCATATTTCGGGGAAATCTATCCACGAGAGCAATTAAATAACCGAATAGACCAAAAGAAAAAAATTGGTTTTTAAGAATTCAGGTGTTTTTACTACGAAATTTACACTGTTATTGGCTTGTGTATTTTAGTCGGTAAGTCCTCTTCGTAAAATTATTTTTTTAACACTTCATATTTATGGGAAATCTATCAACGTGAGCAATTAGATACCCAAATAGACAAAAAGAAAAAAAATTAGGTTTTAAAGAATTCAGATGTCTTTACTACGAAATTCACACTGTAATTGGCTTGTAGATTTTAATCGGTAACTTCTCTTTGTAAAATTCTTTTTTTAACATTTCATATTTCGGGGAAATCTATCCACGAGAGCAACTAGATACCCGAATAGAACAAAATAAAAATTATTGTTTTTAAGAATTCGGACATTTTAACTACGAAATTCACAGTATAATTGGCTTGTAGATTTTAATCGTTAACTCCTCTTCGTAAAATTCTTTTTTTAAACATTTTATTTTTCGGGAAAATCTATCCACGAAAGCAATTAGATACCCGAATAGACCAAAAGAAAAAAATTTGGTTTTAAAGAATTCGGGTGTTTTTACTAGGAAATTCACACTGTAATTGGCTTGTAGATTTTAATCGGTAACTTCTCTTCGTAAAATTATTTTTTTTTACATTTCATATTTCGGGGAAATCTATCCACGAGAGCAATTAGATAACCGAATAGAACAAAAGAAAAATTTTTGTTTTTAAAAATTCGATTATTTTTACTACGAAATTCACACTATAATTGACTTGTAGATTTTAATCGTTAACTTATCTTCGTAAAATTCATTTTTTAACATTTCATATTTCGGGGAAATCTATCCACGAGAGCAATTAGATACCGAAATAGACAAAAAGAAAAAATTTGGTTTTTAAGAATTCGGGTGTTTTTATTACGAAATTCACACTGTAATTGGCTTGTAGATTTTAATCGGTAACTTCTCTACGTAAAATTCTTTTTTTAACATTTCATATTTCGGGGAAATCTATCCACGAGAGCAATTATATACCCGAATAGACCAAAAGAAAAAATTTGGTATTTAAAAATTCGGGTGTTTTTACTACGAAATTCACACAGTAATTGGATTGTATATTTTAATCGGTACCTCCTCTTCGTAAAAATCTTTTTTTAACATTTCATATTTCGGGGAAATCTATCCACGAAAGCAATTAGATACCCGAATAGACTAAAAGAAAAATTTGGTTTTTAAGAATTCGTGTGTTTTTACTACGAAATTCACACTGTAATTGGCTTGTGTATTTTAATCGGTACCTCCTCTTTGTAAATTTTTTTTTTAACATTTCAAATTTCGGGGAAATCTATCCACGAAAGCAATTAGATACCCGAATAGACCAAAAGAAAAAATTTGGTTTTCAAGAATTCGAGTGTTTTTACTACGAAATTCACACTGTAATTGACTTATATATTTTAATCGGTAACTTCTCTTCGTAAAATTCTTTTTTTAAGATTTCATATTTCGGGGAAATCTATCAACGATAGCAATTAGATACCCGAATAGAACAAAATAAAAATTTTTGTTTTTAAGAATTCGAGTGTTTTTACTACGAAATTCACACTGTAATTGGCTTGTGTATTTTAATCGGTACCTCCTCTTTGTAAAATTATTTTTTTAACATTTCATATTTCGGGGAAATCTATCCACGAGAGCAATTAGATACCCGAATAGACCAAACGTAAATTTTGGTTTTTAAGAATTCGGGTGTTTTTACTACGAAATTCACACTGTAATTGACTTGTATATTTTAATCGGTAACTTATCTTCGTAAAATTATTTTTTTAACATTTCATATTTCGGGGAAATCTATCCACGAGAGCAATTAGATACCGAAATAGAACAAAATAAAAAATTTGAAATTTTTTTGAATTCGGGTGTTTTTACTACGAAATTCACACTGTAATTGGCTTGTAAATTTTAATCGTTAACTTCTCATGGTAAAATTCTTTTTTTAACATTTCATTATTCGGGGAAATCTATCCACGAGAGCAATTAGATACCCGAATAGAACAAAAGAAAAGATTTTGTTTTTAAGAATTTGGGTGTTTTTACTACGAAATTCACACTGTAATTGGCTTGTAGATTTTAATCGTTAACTTCTCTTAGTAAAATTCTTTTTTTAACATTTCATTATTCGGGGAAATCTATCCACGAGAGCAATTAGATACCCGAATAGACCAAAATAAAAAATTTGGTTTTTAAGAATTCGGGGGTTTTTACTACGAAATTCACACTGTAATTGGCTTGTAGATTTTAATCAGAAACTTCTCTTCGTAAAATTCTTTTTTTAACATTTCATATTTTGGGGAAATCTATCCACGAGAGCCATTAGATACCCGAATAGATCAAAGAAAAAAATTTGGTTTTTATGAATTCGAGTGTTTTTACTACGAAATTCACACTGTAATTGGCTTGTAGATTTTAATCGGTAACTACTCTTCGTAAATTTTTTTTTAACATTTCATATTTCGGGGAAATCTATCCATGAGAGCAATTAAATACCCGAATAGACCAAAAGAAAAAAATTGGTTTTTAAGAATTCAGGTGTTTTTACTACGAAATTTACACTGTAATTGGCTTGTGTATTTTAGTCGGTAAGTCCTCTTCGTAAAATTATTTTTTTAACATTTCATATTTATGGGAAATCTATCCACGTGAGCAATTAGATACCCAAATAGACAAAAAGAAAAAAAATTAGGTTTTAAAGAATTCAGATGTCTTTACTACGAAATTCACACTGTAATTGGCTTGTAGATTTTAATCGGTAACTTCTCTTCGTAAAATTCTTTTTTTAACATTTCATATTTCGGGGAAATCTATCCACGAGAGCAACTAGATACCCGAATAGAACAAAATAAAAATTATTGTTTTTAAGAATTCGGACATTTTAACTACGAAATTCACAGTATAATTGGCTTGTAGATTTTAATCGGTAACACCTCTTCGTAAAATTCTTTTTTTAAACATTTCATTTTTCGGGAAAATCTATCCACGAAAGCAATTAGATACCCGAATAGACCAAAAGAAAAAATTTGGTTTTCAAGAATTCGGGGGTTTTTACTACGAAATTCACACTGTAATTTGCTTGTAGATTTTAATCGGTAACTTCTCTTCGTAAAATTATTTTTTTTAACATTTCATTATTCGGGGAAATCTATCCACGAGAGCAATTAGATACCCGAATAGATCAAAAGATAAAATTTTGTTTTTAAGAATTCGGGTGTTTTTACTACGAAATTCACACTGTAATTGGCTTGTAGATTTTAATCGGTAATTTCTCTTCGTAAAATTCTTTTTTTAACATTTCATATTTCGGGGAAATCTATCCACGAGAGCAATTAGATACCGAAATAGACAAAAAGAAAAAATTTGGTTTTTAAGAATTCGGGTGTTTTTATTACGAAATTCACACTGTAATTGGCTTGTAGATTTTAATCGGTAACTTCTCTTCGTAAAATTCTTTTTTTAACATTTCATATTTCGGGGAAATCTATCCACGAGAGCAATTATATACCCGAATAGACCAAAAGAAAAAATTTAGTATTTAAGAATTCGGGTGTTTTTACTACGAAATTCACACAGTAATTGGATTGTATATTTTAATCGGTACCTCCTATTCGTAAAAATCTTTTTTTAACATTTCATATTTCGGGGAAATCTATCCACGAAAGCAATTAGATACCCGAATAGACTAAAAGAAAAATTTGGTTTTTAAGAATTCGTGTGTTTTTACTACGAAATTCACACTGTAATTGGCTTGTGTATTTTAATCGGTACCTCCTCTTTGTAAAATTCTTTTTTTAACATTTAAAATTTCTGGGAAATCTATCCACGAAAGCAATTAGATACCCGAATAGACCAAAAGAAAAAATTTGGTTTTCAAGAATTCGGGTGTTTTTACTACGAAATTCACACTGTAATTGACTTGTATATTTTAATCGGTAACTTCTCTTCGTAAAATTCTTTTTTTAAGATTTCGTATTTCGGGGAAATCTATCAACGATAGCAATTAGATACCCGAATAGAACAAAATAAAAATTTTTGTTTTTAAGAATTCGAGTGTTTTTACTACGAAATTCACACTGTAATTGGCTTGTGTATTTTAATCGGTACCTCCTCTTTGTAAAATTATTTTTTTAACATTTCATATTTCGGGGAAATCTATCCACGAGAGCAATTAGATACCCGAATAGACCAAAAGTAAATTTTGGTTTTTAAGAATTCGGGTGTTTTTACTACGAAATTCACACTGTAATTGACTTGTATATTTTAATCGGTAACTTATCTTCGTAAAATTATTTTTTTAACATTTCATATTTCGGGGAAATCTATCCACGAGAGCAATTAGATACCGAAATAGAACAAAATAAAAAATTTGAAATTTTTTTGAATTCGGGTGTTTTTACTACGAAATTCACACTGTAATTGGCTTGTAAATTTTAATCGTTAACTTCTCATGGTAAAATTCTTTTTTTAACATTTCATTATTCGGGGAAATCTATCCACGAGAGCAATTAGATACCCGAATAGAACAAAAGAAAAGATTTTGTTTTTAAGAATTTGGGTGTTTTACTACGAAATTCACACTGTAATTGGCTTGTAGATTTTAATCGTTAACTTCTCTTAGTAAAATTCTTTTTTTAACATTTCATTATTCGGGGAAATCTATCCACGAGAGCAATTAGATACCCGAATAGACCAAAATAAAAAATTTGGTTTTTAAGAATTCGGGGGTTTTTACTACGAAATTCACACTGTAATTGGCTTGTAGATTTTAATCAGAAACTTCTCTTCGTAAAATTCTTTTTTTAACATTTCATATTTTGGGGAAATCTATCCACGAGAGCCATTAGATACCCGAATAGATCAAAGAAAAAAATTTGGTTTTTATGAATTCGAGTGTTTTTACTACGAAATTCACACTGTAATTGGCTTGTAGATTTTAATCGGTAACTACTCTTCGTAAATTTTTTTTTAACATTTCATATTTCGGGGAAATCTATCCACGAGAGCAATTAAATACCCGAATAGACCAAAAGAAAAAAATTGGTTTTTAAGAATTCAGGTGTTTTTACTACGAAATTTACACTGTAATTGGCTTGTGTATTTTAGTCGGTAAGTCCTCTTCGTAAAATTATTTTTTTAACATTTCATATTTATGGGAAATCTATCCACGTGAGCAATTAGATACCCAAATAGACAAAAAGAAAAAAAATTAGGTTTTAAAGAATTCAGATGTCTTTACTACGAAATTCACACTGTAATTGGCTTGTAGATTTTAATCGGTAACTTCTCTTCGTAAAATTCTTTTTTTAACATTTCATATTTCGGGGAAATCTATCCACGAGAGCAACTAGATACCCGAATAGAACAAAATAAAAATTATTGTTTTTAAGAATTCGGACATTTTAACTACGAAATTCACAGTATAATTGGCTTGTAGATTTTAATCGGTAACTCCTCTTCGTAAAATTCTTTTTTTAAACATTTCATTTTTCGGGAAAATCTATCCACGAAAGCAATTAGATACCCGAATAGACCAAAAGAAAAAATTTGGTTTTCAAGAATTCGGGTGTTTTTACTACGAAATTCACACTGTAATTTGCTTGTAGATTTTAATCGGTAACTTCTCTTCGTAAAATTATTTTTTTTTAACATTTCATTATTCGGGGAAATCTATCCACGAGAGCAATTAGATACCCGAATAGATCAAAAGAAAAAATTTTGTTTTTAAGAATTCGGGTGTTTTTACTACGAAATTCACACTGTAATTGGCTTTTAGATTTTAATCGGTAATTTCTCTTCGTAAAATTCTTTTTTTAACATTTCATATTTCGGGGAAATCTATCCACGAGAGCAATTAGATACCGAAATAGACAAAAAGAAAAAATTTGGTTTTTAAGAATTCGGGTGTTTTTATTACGAAATTCACACTGTAATTGGCTTGTAGATTTTAATCGGTAACTTCTCTTCGTAAAATTCTTTTTTTAACATTTCATATTTCGGGGAAATCTATCCACGAGAGCAATTATATACCCGAATAGACCAAAAGAAAAAATTTGGTATTTAAGAATTCGGGTGTTTTTACTACGAAATTCACACAGTAATTGGATTGTATATTTTAATCGGTACCTCCTCTTCGTAAAAATCTTTTTTTAACATTTCATATTTCGGGGAAATCTATCCACGAAAGCAATTAGATACCCGAATAGACTAAAAGAAAAATTTGGTTTTTAAGAATTCGTGTGTTTTTACTACGAAATTCACACTGTAATTGGCTTGTGTATTTTAATCGGTACCTCCTCTTTGTAAAATTCTTTTTTTAACATTTCAAATTTCGGGGAAATCTATCCACGAAAGCAATTAGATACCCGAATAGACCAAAAGAAAAATTTGGTTTTCAAGAATTCGGGAGTTTTTACTACGAAATTCACACTGTAATTGACTTGTATATTTTAATCGGTAACTTCTCTTCGTAAAATTCTTTTTTTAAGATTTCGTATTTCGGGGAAATCTATCAACGATAGCAATTAGATACCCGAATAGAACAAAATAAAAATTTTTGTTTTTAAGAATTCGAGTGTTTTTACTACGAAATTCACACTGTAATTGGCTTGTGTATTTTAATCGGTACCTCCTCTTTGTAAAATTATTTTTTTAACATTTCATATTTCGGGGAAATCTATCCACGAGAGCAATTAGATACCCGAATAGACCAAAAGTAAATTTTGGTTTTTAAGAATTCGGGTGTTTTTACTACGAAATTCACACTGTAATTGACTTGTATATTTTAATCGGTAACTTATCTTCGGGTATCTAATTGCTTTCGTGGATAGATTTCCCCGAAATATGAAATGTTAAAAAAAGAATTTTACGAAGAGGAGTTACCGATTAAAATCTACAAGCCAATTATAGTGTGAATTTCGTAGTAAAAATACTCGAATTCTTAAAAACAATAATTTTTCTTTTGTTCTATTCGGGTATCTAATTGCTCTCGTGGATAGATTTCCCCGAAATATGAAATGTTAAATAAATAATTTTACGAAGAGAAGTTACCGATTAAAATCTACAAGCCAATTACAGTGTGAATTTCTTAGTAAAGACACCTGAATTCTTTAAAACCTTATTTTTATCTTTTTGTCTATTTGGGTATCTAATTGATCACGTGGATAGATTTCCCCGAAATATGAAATGTTAAAAAAATAATTTTACGAATAGGAGTTACCGACTAAAATACATAAGCCAATTACAGTGTAAATTTCGTAGTAAAAACACCTGAATTCTTAAATACCAAATTTTTTCTTTTGGTCTATTCGGGTATATAATTGCTCTCGTGGATAGATTTCCCCGAAATATGAAATGTTAAAAAAAGAATTTTACGAAGAGAAGTTACCGATTAAAATCTACAAGCCAATTACAGTGTGAATTTCGTAATAAAAACACCCGAATTCTTAAAAACAAAATTTTTTCTTTTTGTCTATTTCGGTATCTAATTGCTCTCGTGGATAGATTTCCCCGAAATATGAAATGTTAAAAAATGAATTTTACGAAGATAAGTTAACGATTAAAATCTACAAGTCAATTATAGTGTGAATTTCGTAGTAAAAATAATCGAATTTTTAAAAACAAAAATTTTTCTTTTGTTCTATTCGGGTATCTAATTGCTCTCGTGGATAGATTTCCCCGAAATATGAAATGTTAAAAAAAATAATTTTACGAAGAGAAGTTACCGATTAAAATCTACAAGTCAATTACAGTGTGAATTTCGTAGTAAAACACCCGAATTCTTGAAAACCAAATTTTTTCTTTTGGTCTATTCGGGTATCTAATTGCTTTCGTGGATAGATTTTCCCGAAAAATGAAATGTTTAAAAAAAGAATTTTACGAATAGGAGTTACCGATTAAAATCTACAAGCCAATTATACTGTGAATTTCGTAGTAAAAATGTCCGAATTCTTAAAAAGAATAATTTTTATTTTGTTCTATTCGGGTATCTAATTGCTCTCGTGGATAGATTTCCCCGAAATATGAAATGTTAAAAAAAGAATTTTACGAAGAGAAGTTACCGATTAAAAGCCACAAGCCAATTACAGTGTGAATTTCGTAGTAAGCCACCCGAATTCTTGAAAACCAAATTTTTTCTTTTGGTCTATTAGGGTATCTAATTGCTTTCGTGGATAGATTTCCCCGAAATATGAAATGTTAAAAAAAGAATTTTACGAAGAGGAGTTACCGATTAAAATCTACAAGCCAATTATAGTGTGAATTTCGTAGTAAAAATACTCGAATTCTTAAAAACAATAATTTTTCTTTTGTTCTATTCGGGTATCTAATTGCTCCCGTGGATAGATTTCCCCGAAATATGAAATGTTAAAAAAAGAATTTTACGAAGAGAAGTTACCGATTAAAATCTACAAGCCAATTACAGTGTGAATTTCGTAGTAAAAACACCCGAATTCTTGAAAACCAAATTTTTTCTTTTGGTATATTCGGGTATCTACTTGCTTTCGTGGATAGATTTCCCCGAAATATGAAATGTTAAAAAAAGAATTTTACGAACAGGAGTTACCGATTAAAATCTAGAAGCTAATTATAGTGTGAATTTCGTAGTAAAAATAATCGAATTCTTAAAAACAAAAATTTTTCTTTTGTTCTAAACGGGTATCTAATTGCTCTCGTGGATAGATTTCCCCGAAATATGAAATGTTAGAAAAAGAATTTTACGAAGAGAAGTTACCGATTAAAATCTACAAGCCAATTACAGTGTGAATTTCTTAGTAAAGACACCTGAATTCTTTAAAACCTTATTTTTTTCTTTTTGTTTATTTGGGTATCTAATTGATCACGTGGATAGATTTCCCCGAAATATGAAATGTTAAAAAAATAATTTTACGAATAGGAGTTACCGTCTAAAATACACAAGCCAATTACAGTGTAAATTTCGTAGTAAAAACACCTGAATTCTTAAAAACCAAATTTTTTCTTTTGGTCTATTCGGGTATCTAATTGCTCTCGTGGATAGATTTCCCCGAAATATGAAATGTTAAAAAAAAATTTACGAAGAGAAGTTACCGATTAAAATCTACAAGCCAATTACAGTGTAAATTTCGTAGTAAAAAAACTAGAATTCTTAAAAACAATAATTTTTATTTTGTTCTATTCGGGTATCTAATTGCTCTCGTGGATAGATTTCCCCGAAATATGAAATGTTAAAAAAAGAATTTTACGAAGAGAAATTACCGATTAAAATCTACAAGCCAATTACAGTGTGAATTTCGTAGTAAAAACACCCGAATTCTTAAAAACAAAATTTTTTCTTTTGATCTATTCGGGTATCTAATTGCTCTCGTGGATAGATTTCCCCGAATAATGAAATGTTAAAAAAAGAATTTTACCAAGAGAAGTTAACGATTAAAATCTTCAAGCCAATTACAGTGTGAATTTCGTAGTAAAAACACCCAAATTCTTAAAAACTAAATTTTTCTTTTGGTCTATTTCGGTATCTAATTGCTCTCGTGGATAGATTTCCCCGAAATATGAAATGTTAAAAAAATAATTTTACGAAGATAAGTTACCGATTAAAATCTACAAGCCTATTATAGTGTGAATTTCGTAGTAAAAATACTCGAATTCTTAAAAACAATAATTTTTATTTTGTTCTATTCGGGTATCTAATTGATCTCGTGGATAGATTTCCCCGAAATATGAAATGTTAAAAAAAGAATTTTACGAAGAGATGTTACCGATTAAAAGCCACAAGCCAATTACAGTGTGAATTTCGTAGTAAGCCACCCGAATTCTTGAAAACCAAATTTTTTCTTTTGGTCTATTCGGGTATCTAATTGCTTTCGTGGATAGATTTCCCCGAAATATGAAATGTTAAAAAATGAATTTTACGAAGAGGAATTACCAATTAAAATCTACAAGCCAATTATAGTGTGAATTTCGTAGTAAAAATACTCGAATTCTTAAAAACAATAATTTTTCTTTTGTTCTATTCAGGTATCTAATTGCTCTCGTGGATAGATTTCCCCGAAATATGAAATGTTAAAAAAAGAATTTTACGAAGAGAAGTTACCGATTAAAATCTACAAGCCAATTACAGTGTGAATTTCGTTGTAAAAACACCCGAATTTATGAAAACCAAATTTTTTCTTTTGGTATATTCGGGTATCTACTTGCTTTCGTGGATAGATTTCCCCGAAATATGAAATGTTAAAAAAAGAATTTTACGAACAGGAGTTACCGATTAAAATCTAGAAGCTAATTATAGTGTGAATTTCGTAGTAAAAATAATCGAATTCTTTAAAACAAAAATTTTTCTTTTGTTCTAAACGGGTAACTAATTGCTCTCGTGGATAGATTTCCTCGAAATCTGAAATGTTAAAAAAAGAATTTTACGAAGAGAATTACCGATTAAAATCTACAAGCCAATTACAGTGTGAATTTCTTAGTAAAGACACCTGAATTCATTAAAACCTTATTTTTTTCTTTTTGTCTATTTGGGTATCTAATTGATCACGTGGATAGATTTTTCCCGAAATATGAAATGTTAAAAAAATAATTTTACAAATAGGAGTTACCGTCTAAAATACACAAGCCAATTACAGTGTAAATTTCGTAGTAAAAACACCTGAATTCTTAAAAACCAAATTTTTTCTTTTGGTCTATTCGGGTATCTAATTGCTCTCGTGGATAGATTTCCCCGAAATATGAAATGTTAAAAAAAAATTTACGAAGAGAAGTTACCGATTAAAATCTACAAGCCAATTACAGTGTAAATTTCGTAGTAAAAAAACTAGAATTCTTAAAAACAATAATTTTTATTTTGTTCTATTCGGGTATCTAATTGCTCTCGTGGATAGATTTCCCCGAAATATGAAATGTTAAAAAAAGAATTTTACGAAGACAAATTACCGATTAAAATCTACAAGCCAATTACAGTGTGAATTTCGTAGTAAAAACACCCGAATTCTTAAAAACCAAATTTTTTCTTTTGGTCTATTCGGGTATCTAATTGCTCTCGTGGATAGATTTCCCCTAATAATGAAATGTTAAAAAAAGAATTTTACCAAGAGAAGTTAACGATTAAAATCTTCAAGCCAATTACAGTGTGAATTTCGTAGTAAAAACACTCAAATTCTTAAAAACTAAATTTTTCTTTTGGTCTATTTCGGTATCTAATTGCTCTCGTGGATAGATTTCCCCGAAATATGAAATGTTAAAAAAATAATTTTACGAAGATAAGTTACCGATTAAAATCTACAAGCCAATTACAGTGTGAATTTCGTTGTAAAAACACCCGAATTTATGAAAACCAAATTTTTTCTTTTGGTATATTCGGGTATCTACTTGCTTTCGTGGATAGATTTCCCCGAAATATGAAATGTTAAAAAAAGAATTTTACAAAAATGAGGTACCGATTAAAATACACAAGCCAATTACAGTGTGAATTTCGAAGTAAAAACACTCGAATTCTTAAAAACAAAAATTTTTCTTTTGTTCTATTCGGGTATCTAATTGCTCTCGTGGATAGATTTCCCCGAAATATGAAATGTAAAAAAAAGAATTTTACGAAGCGAAGTTACCGATTAAAATTACAAGCTAATTACATTGTGAATTTTGTAGTAAAAACACTCGAATTCATAAAAATCAAATTTTTTCTTTTGGTCTATTTGGGTATCTGATTGCTTTCGTGGATAGATTTCCCTAAAATATGAAATGTTAAAAAAAGAATTTTACGAAGAGGAGGTACCGATTAAAATACACAAGAGAATTACAGTGTGAATTTCGTAATATAAACACACGAATTCTTAAAAACCAAATTTTTTCTTTTAGTCTATTCGGGTATCTAATTGCTTTCGTGGATAGATTTCCCCGAAATACGAAATGTTAAAAAAAGAATTTTACGAAGAGGATGTACCGATTAAAATATACAATCCAATTACTGTGTGAATTTCGTAGTAAAAACATCCGAATTCTTAAATACCAAATTTTTTCTTTTGGTCTATTCGGGTATATAATTACTCTCGTGGATAGATTTCCCCGAAATATGAAATGTTAAAAAAAGAATTTTACGAAGAGAAGTTACCGATTAAAATTTACAAGCCAATTACAATGTGAATTTCGTAGTAAAAACACCTGAATTCTTAAATACCAAATTTTTTCTTTTGGTCTATTCGGGTATATAATTGCTCTCGTGAATAGATTTCCCCGAAATATGAAATGTTAAAAAAAGAATTTTACGAAGAGAAGTTACCGATTAAAATCTACAAGCCAATTACAGTGTGAATTTCGTAATAAAAACACTCGAATTCTTAAAAACCAAATTTTTTTTTTGTCTATTTCGGTATCTAATTACTCTCGTGGATAGATTTCCCCGAAATATGAAATGTTAAAAAATGAATTTTACGAAGATAAGTTACCGATTAAAATCTACATGCCAATTATAGTGTGAATTTCGTAGTAAAAATACTCGAATTCTTAAAAACAAAAATTTTTCTTTTGTTCTATTCGGGTATCTAATTGCTCTCGTGGATAGATTTCCCCGAAATATGAAATGTTAAAAAAAAATTTACGAAGAGAAATTACCGATTAAAATCTACAAGCCAATTACAGTGTGAATTTCGTAGTAAAAACACCTGAATTCTTGAAAACCAAAATTTTTCTTTTGGTCTATTCGGGTATCTAATTGCTTTCGTTGATAGATTTCCCCGAAATATGAAATATTAAAAAAAGAATTTTACGAAGAGGAGTTACCGATTAAAATCTAAAAGCCAATTATACTGTGAATTTCGTATTAAAAATACTCGAATTCTTAAAAACAATAATTTTTATTTTGTTCTATTCGGGTATCTAATTGCTCTCGTGGATAGATTTCCCCGAAATATGAAATGTTAAAAAAAGAATTTTATGAAGAGAAGTTACCGATTAAAATCTACAAGCCAATTACAGTGTGAATTTCGTAGTAAAGACATCTGAATTCTTTAAAACCTAATTTTTTTTCTTTTTGTCTATTTGGTTATCTAATTGCTCACGTGGATAGATTTCCCATAAATATGAAATGTTAAAAAAATAATTTTACGAAGAGGACTTACCGACTAAAATACACAAGCCAATTACATTGTAAATTTAATCGGTACCGATTAAAATACACAAGCCAATTACAGTGTTAATTTCGTAGTAAAAACACACGAATTCTTAAAAACCAAATTTTTTCTTTTAGTCTATTCGTGTATCTAATTGCTTTCGTGGATAGATTTCCCCGAAATATGAAATGTTAAAAAAAGAATTTTACGAATAGGAGGTACCGATTAAAATATACAATCCAATTACTGTGTGAATTTCGTAGTAAAAACACCGGAATTCTTAAATACCAAATTGTTTCTTTTGGTCTATTCGGGTATATAATTGCTCTCGTGGATAGATTTCCCCGAAATATGAAATGTTAAAAAAAGAATTTTACTAAGAGAAGTTACCGATTAAAATCTACAAGCCAATTACAATGTGAATTTCGTAGTACAAACACCCGAATTCCTAAAAACCAATTTTTTTCTTTTGGTCTATTCGGGTATCTAATTGCTCTCGGGGATAGATTTCCCCGAAATATGAAATGTTAAATAAAGAATTTTACCAAGAGAAGTTACCGATTAAAATCTACAAGCCAATTACAGTGTGAATTTCTTAATAAAAACACCCGAATTCTTGAAAACCAAATTTTTTCTTTTGGTCTATTCGGGTATCTATTTGCTTTCGTGGATAGATTTCCCCGAAATATGAAATGTTAAAAAAGAATTTTACGAAGAGGAGGTAGCGATTAAAATACACAAGCCAATTACAGTGTGAATTTCGTAGTAAAAACACCCGAATTCTTTAAAAAAAAAAATTTACATTTGTTCTACTCGGGTATCTAATTGCTCTCATGGATAGATTTCCCCGAAATATGAAATGTTAAAAAAAGAATTATACGAAGAGGAGGTACCGATTAAAATACACAAGCCAATTACAGTGTGAATTTCGTAGTAAAAACACACGAATTCTTAAAAACCAAATTTTTTCTTTAAGTCTATTCGGGTATCTAATTGCTTTCGTGGATAGATTTCCACGAAATATGAAATGTTAAAAAAAGAATTTTACTAATAGGAGGTACCGATTAAAATATACAATCCAATTACTGTGTGAATTTCGTAGTAAAAACACCGGAATTCTTAAATACCAAATTGTTTCTTTTGGTCTATTCGGGTATATAATTGCTCTCGTGGATAGATTTCCCCGAAATATGAAATGTTAAAAAAAGAATTTTACTAAGAGAAGTTACCGATTAAAATCTACAAGCCAATTACAATGTGAATTTCGTAGTACAAACATCCGAATTTCTAAAAACCAATTTTTTTCTTTTAGTCTATTCGGGTATCTAATTGCTCTCGTGGATAGATTTCTCCGAAATATGAAATGTTAAAAAAAGAATTTTACCAAGAGAAGTTACCGATTAAAATCTACAAGCCAATTACAATGTGAATTTCTTAGTAAAAACACCCGAATTTTTGAAAACCAAAATTTTTCTTTTGGTCTATTCGGGTATCTATTTGCTTTCGTGGATAGATTTCCCCGAAATATGAAATGTTAAAAAAAGAATTTTACGAAGAGGAGTTACCGATTAAAATCTAAAAGCCAATTATTCTGTGAATTTCGTAGTAAAAATACTCGAATTCTTAAAAACAATAATTTTTATTTTGTTCTATTCGGGTATCTAATTGCTCTCGTGGATAGATTTCCCCGAAATATGAAATGTTAAAAAAAGAATTTTATGAAGAGAAGTTACCGATTAAAATCTACAAGCCAATTACAGTGTGAATTTCGTAGTAAAGACATCTGAATTCTTTAAAACCTAATTTTTTTTCTTTTTGTCTATTTGGTTATCTAATTGCTCACGTGGATAGATTTCCCATAAATATGAAATGTTAAAAAAATAATTTTACGAAGAGGACTTACCGACTAAAATACACAAGCCAATTACATTGTAAATTTAATCGGTACCGATTAAAATACACAAGCCAATTACAGTGTGAATTTCGTAGTAAAAACACACGAATTCTTAAAAACCAAATTTTTTCTTTTAGTCTATTCGTGTATCTAATTGCTTTCGTGGATAGATTTCCCCGAAATATGAAATGTTAAAAAAAGAATTTTACGAAGAGGAGGTACCGATTAAAATATACAATCCAATTACTGTGTGAATTTCGTAGTAAAAACACCGGAATTCTTAAATACCAAATTGTTTCTTTTGGTCTATTCGGGTATATAATTGCTCTCGTGGATAGATTTCCCCGAAATATGAAATGTTAAAAAAAGAATTTTACTAAGAGAAGTTACCGATTAAAATCTACAAACCAATTACAATGTGAATTTCGTATTACAAACACCCGAATTCCTAAAAACCGATTTTTTTTCTTTTGGTCTATTCGGGTATCTAATTGCTCTCGTGGATAGATTTCCCCGAAATATGAAATGTTAAAAAAAGAATTTTACCAAGAGAAGTTACCGATTAAAATCTACAAGCCAATTACAGTGTGAATTTCTTAATAAAAACACCCTAATTCTTGAAAACCAAATTTTTTCTTTTGTTCTATTCGGGTATCTATTTGCTTTCGTGGATAGATTTCCCCGAAATATGAAATGTTAAAAAAAGAATTTTACGAAGAGGAGGTACCGATTAAAATACACAAGCCAATTACAGTGTTAATTTCGTAGTAAAAACACACAAATTCTTTAAAAAAAAATTTACTTTTGTTCTACTTGGGTATCTAATTGCTCTCATGGATAGATTTCCCCGAAATATGAAATGTTAAAAAAAGAATTATCCGAAGAGGAGGTACCGATTAAAATACACAAGCCAATTACAGTGTGAATTTCGTAGTAAAAACACTCGAATTCTTAAAAACAAAAATTTTTCTTTTGTTCTATTCGGGTATCTAATTGCTCTCGTGGATAGATTTCCCCGAAATATGAAATGTTAAAAAAAGAATTTTACGAAGCGAAGTTACCGATTAAAATTACAAGCCAATTATAGTGTGAATTTTGTAGTAAAAACACTCGAATTCATAAAAATCAAATTTTTTCTTTTGGTCTATTCGGGTATCTGATTGCTTTCGTGGATAGATTTTCCTGAAATATGAAATGTTAAAAAAAGAATTTTACGAAGAGGAGGTACCGATTAAAATACACAAGCCAATTACAGTGTGAATTTCGTAGTATAAACACACGAATTCTTAAAAACCAAATTTTTTCTTTTAGTCTATTCGGGTATCTAATTGCTTTCGTGGATAGATTTCACCGAAATACGAAATGTTAAAAAAAGAATTTTACGAAGAGGAGGTACCGATTAAAATATACAATCCAATTACTGTGTGAATTTCGTAGTAAAAACATCCGAATTCTTAAATACCAAATTTTTTCTTTTGGTCTATTCGGGTATACAATTACTCTCGTGCATAGATTTCCCCGAAATATGAAATGTTAAAAAAAGAATTTTACGAAGAGAAGTTACCGATTAAAATTTACAAGCCAATTACAATGTGAATTTCGTAGTAAAAACACCTGAATTCTTAAATACCAATTTTTTCTTTTGGTCTATTCGGGTATATAATTGCTCTCGTGGATAGATTTCCCCGAAATATGAAATGTTAAAAAAAGAATTTTACGAAGAGAAGTTACCGATTAAAATCTACAAGCCAATTACAGTGTGAATTTCGTAATAAAAACACCCGAATTCTTAAAAACCAAATTTTTTTTTTGTCTATTTCGGTATCTAATTACTCTCGTGGATAGATTTCCCCGAAATATGAAATGTTAAAAAATGAATTTTACGAAGATAAGTTACCGATTAAATTCTACAAGCCAATTATAGTGTGAATTTCGTAGTATAAATACTCGAATTCTTAAAAACAAAAATTTTTCTTTTGTTCTATTCGGGTATCTAATTGCTCTCGTGGATAGATTTCCACGAAATATGAAGTGTTAAAAAAAGAATTTTACGAAGAGAAATTACCGATTAAAATCTACAAGTCAATTACAGTGTGAATTTCGTAGTAAAAACACCTGAATTCTTGAAAACCAAATTTTTTCTTTTGGTCTATTCGGGTATCTAATTGCTTTCGTTGATAGATTTCCCCGAAATATGAAATATTAAAAAAAGAATTTTACTAAGAGGAGTTACCGATTAAAATCTAAAAGCCAATTATACTGTGAATTTCGTAGTAAAAATACTCGAATTCTTAAAAACAATAATTTTTATTTTGTTCTATTCGGGTATCTAATTGCTCTCGTGGATAGATTTCCCCGAAATATGAAATGTTAAAAAAAGAATTTTATGAAGAGAAGTTACCGATTAAAATCTACAAGCCAATTACAGTGTGAATTTCGTAGTAAAGACATCTGAATTCTTTAAAACCTAATTTTTTTTTCTTTTTGTCTATTTGGTTATCTAATTGCTCACGTGGATAGATTTCCCATAAATATGAAATGTTAAAAAAATAATTTTACGAAGAGGACTTACCGACTAAAATACACAAGCCAATTACAGTGTAAATTTAATCGGTACCGATTAAAATACACAAGCCAATTACAGTGTGAATTTCGTAGTAAAAACACACGAATTCTTAAAAACCAAATTTTTTCTTTTAGTCTATTCGTGTATCTAATTGCTTTCGTGGATAGATTTCCCCGAAATATGAAATGTTAAAAAAAGAATTTTACGAAGAGGAGGTACCGATTAAAATATACAATCCAATTACTGTGTGAATTTCGTAGTAAAAACACCGGAATTCTTAAATACCAAATTGTTTCTTTTGGTCTATTCGGGTATATAATTGCTCTCGTGGATAGATTTCCCCGAAATATGAAATGTTAAAAAAAGAATTTTACTAAGAGAAGTTACCGATTAAAATCTACAAGCCAATTACAATGTGAATTTCGTATTACAAACACCCGAATTCCTAAAAACCGATTTTTTTCTTTTGGTCTATTCGGGTATCTAATTGCTCTCGTGGATAGATTTCCCCGAAATATGAAATGTTAAAAAAAGAATTTTACCAAGAGAAGTTACCGATTAAAATCTACAAGCCAATTACAGTGTGAATTTCTTAATAAAAACACCCGAATTCTTGAAAACCAAATTTTTTCTTTTGGTCTATTCGGGTATCTATTTGCTTTCGTGGATAGATTTCCCCGAAATATTAAATGTTAAAAAAAGAATTTTACGAAGAGGAGGTACCGATTAAAATACACAAGCCAATTACAGTGTGAATTTCGTAGTAAAAACACCCGAATTCTTTAAAAAAAAAATTTACTTTTGTTCTACTCGGGTATCTAATTGCTCTCATGGATAGATTTCCCCGAAATATGAAATGTTAAAAAAAGAATTATACGAAGAGGAGGTACCGATTAAAATACACAAGCCAATTACTGTGTGAATTTTGTAGTAAAAACACACGAATTCTTAAAAACCAAATTTTTTCTTTTAGTCTATTCGGGTATCTAATTGCTTTCGTGGATAGATTTCCCCGAAATATGAAATGTTAAAAAAAGAATTTTACGAAGAGGAGGTACCGATTAAAATATACAATCCAATTACTGTGTGAATTTCGTAGTAAAAACACCAGAATTCTTAAATACCAAATTGTTTCTTTTGGTCTATTAGGGTATATAATTGCTCTCGTGGATAGATTTCCCCGAAATATGAAATGTTAAAAAAAGAATTTTACCAAGAGAAGTTACCGATTAAAATCTACAAGCCAATTACAATGTGAATTTCGTAGTACAAACACCCGAATTTCTAAAAACCGATTTTTTTCTTTTGGTCTATTCGGGTATCTAATTGCTCTCGTGGATAGATTTCCCCGAAATATGAAATGTTAAAAAAAGAATTTTACCAAGAGAAGTTACCGATTAAAATCTACAAGCCAATTACAATGTGAATTTCTTAGTAAAAACACCCGAATTTTTGAAAACCAAATTTTTTCTTTTGGTCTATTCGGGTATCTATTTGCTTTCGTGGATAGATTTCCCCGAAATATGAAATGCTAAAAAAAGAATTTTACGAAGAGGAGGTACCGATTAAAATCTACAAGCCAATTACAGTGTAAATTTCGTAGTAAAAACACCCGAATTCTTTAAAAAAAAAATTTACTTTTGTTCTATTCGGGTATCTAATTGCTCTCATGGATAGATTTCCCCGAAATATGAAATGTTAAAAAAAGAATTATATGAAGAGAAATGTAACACCCGGTCAAAAAGAGTCAATTTTCGCTCCAAATTTAAAACTGTGAATAATTGTATTTTTATAAACAATTACAACCAAATTACATTTTTGTAATTCTAGTAAGATATTTTGTTGGGTCAAAACTGTTTCAGGTCTGAGTTGAAGTTTTTGATGAAGACAGAGTACAAGTGATTAAAACTGTTTGTTTTGAAGGTTAAAACTGTCTTTATGAAGTTACAACTGATAGAAGAAAACTGAAGAGAAGACAAGTGTTACAACTGATTAAAGATAGATTACAACTGATAGTTATGTGTCTGTAAGTAGTTAAAACTGCTTTTGACTGTTAGTTATATATGAAGCAGTTAACACTGAATATATATTTGTACTTAGTCTTATATTACAATTGAAGCAGTTACCACTGAATGTGTAACAGTTACAACTGTTTACTTCAAAATGGTAGTTTCAACTGTTTATGATTTTGTGATAAGTTTGAGTCGGTTATGGAAGTTAATATATTCCATATATGTAGGAGATTGTACAGGACTCTATGTGATATAAATAGAGATCCTTTAGACCTAGATAGGTTAATGATTTTTGCGCAGCTTCAAGGTTTTCTGTAACCCTAATACATCAAGTGTATTCGTCTTATATAATTAATAAGATTGAAGCTTTCGGTATATTCTTGTGTTCATCATATTAATTAATTTTCATTGATCTTCTTAATATTATTGAGTGTGATTCCGCAACTTCTCAATAATATATTCAAAGCTTATTACATAAGATTGTTTATTAAGTTAAACAGGGACTAACAAAGTGGTATCAGAGCGAGTGAAGCTTTGAAAACAGGAAGATCTGGGATTATTAGTATTAGTATTTGAGTTTTAGTTCAGATATTAAGTTTTGATTTCAATGGCGACTGAAGGTAATGAAGGAATTCAAGCTACAAAGATTCCAATGCTTAAACCTGATGAGTTTGACCTATGGAAGGTCAGAATCAGGCAATATATGCTTCTCACTGATTATCAGATGTGGGAAGTTGTTGTTAATGGTATTCCAGTAACCCTTGATGGGGATGGAGTAAAGCAACCAAGAGCACCACCAACATCTGAAGCAGAGAGGAAAATCAGATCTACTGAGTACAAGGCACTTAGTACTCTGTTGCTATCCATTCCGAATGAGCATCAAAGCAGATTTGATAATTGTGAAGATCCCAAGGTACTAATGGAGGCGATTGAGAAGAGGTTTGGTGGTAATGATAACACCAAAAAGAATAAAAGATCTCTGTTAAAGCAACAATTTGAAAATTTTAGCCATGTGAAAACTGAAACTCTAACTCAAACCTTTGATAGGTTTACTAAACTAGTTGGAGAATTGGAAAATCACAAGGTTAAGATTGACAAAGAAGATCTTAACAGAAAGTTCTTGAGATCATTAGGTGATGAATGGACAATCTATACTGTTGGATTTAGGCAGAGTTCAGACATTGAAGTTAAGGAACTAGAAGATATATACAATGATCTGAGGAACTTTGAGTCTGAGGTGGAGAGTAAGAAGCAAGCAACTGGATATAGTCATAATGCTGCTTTTATGTCTATGGCTGGAACAAAGGTAGAATCAAGTCAAATGGGCTCTACTTATGTTTCAGGGGGAGCAGGATCATCATCAAATAGTTCTAATGATCAGATATTAGAATCTTTCTTTGCAAGTAATGTGAATTCTTCACTTACTAATGAAGATCTGGAACAATTTGATGGTGATGATCTAGAAGAGATGGACATCAAGTGGCAAATTGCATTAATTACTCAGAGAGCAAAAAGGTTCATGCAAAGGACTAGTAGGAATAACTTTGCATACAAGATGAATGATGCAAATTGGTTTGATAAGAGCAAGATTGAGTGTTTCAACTGTCACAAGATGGGACACTTTGCCAGAGAATGCAGAAACCCTAGGCAAGAGCAGAATAGTAATGGTCAGAGATCTGGAAGCACTGGAACACAGACAAGAAACATTCCAATTCAGGGGGCTTCAGCAAATGCTTTGGTGTCTATGGATGGCTGTGGATGGGACTGGAGTGATCAAGAAGAGCATGTTGTGAAGAATCAATGTCTCATGGCCATTGCAGAATCTGACAAAAAGTCAGAAGTTCCTTCTGAGGTACAAAATAAATTATGTTCTGCTGTTTGTAAACAAACTGTTAAACACTACAGAGATCATAATATAAAAGTGTGTGAGGAACTAAAACAATGGGAAATCAAAAGTAAACACACCATAGTAGTCATTGAAAATCTGGAAAATCAAATAAAGGCATATGAAGTCAATGCAACACAGTTTAAATATGACATTGAATATGCTAGGTGGGAGAGAGACACTTTTAAAGATAAAGTTGAGTTGTTATCTAAGAAACTTACTGAGGTCACATGTGAAAGAGATAGTATAAGGCTTGATGTAAGTAAATTAGAACATGCTTCAAAGAGTGTAAATAAACTTATTAATTCACAGATTCATGATAAACTTAAGACTGGATTAGGGTACAATAATGTACCTCCACCTTATAATCACACCTACTTTCCTCCTAAAAGTGAAATTGATATCAATTCACTTAAAAGAGGAATGGTAGATGAGGTTAAAAAGGCTGATCCAATTAAAAGTTTATCTGATGATGAACTGTTTGTAGAAGGTGAAGTTAGTGACTGGACTGAAGAAGATGATCAGAGTGATAGGACATCAAATTGTGATAAGAGTGTGAAATCTGAATCATCTAAGTCTGAATCAACATGTGAGAATGTGAGGAGAGTAATTACTGATCTAGTTACTAATCTTAAAACTGATAAACTAGAAGAGGGTAAGAAAATGTTTAAGGAAAAGGTTAAACTGAACTTAGAGAAGGTGAGCTTGAATACTAACAAATCTAAACATGGGTTAGGATATGTTGGTAATACAGTTAATTCAGTTACTAAACCTGTTGTGAATAACTGTGTTAATTGTACATGTAAAGCAAGTACTTCTTCTTCACAGAATTTTCAAAATCAAAAACCCAGAGGTAATCAAAGAAATTGGAATCAAATGGTTTCACAAAAACTGGGTAATAATGTTACTGTGATTAAAGAAATGTCTTGCTTTATATGCGGAAAAATGGGTCATCTTCAATATGACTGCTATCATAATCCTGAGAATGTTCAAAGGATTAGAAAACAGTCATGGACAAAAGCAAATATGAGTAACAAACAAAATTTTCAATCAAAAGTTAATCATACTGCCAGAGTTCAGAAGATAAACTCAAAGGCTACCATGTTAAACACTGTTACAGGTAAATCTACTGCAGCAGTAATAACAAATTTAGCCAAAAGTTTAAAGACTAAAACAGTGGTAACCAAATACAAAAACAGTGTTAACGAAATTAACACTGACTCTTCGATTGGTAAAACAGTTAAAACTGTTAAACCAAAGAACACTGTTAAGTCTAAAATTAGTTGGATTTGGACACCTATTAAGTCTGATAAATTAACAGATCCAAATACCAACAGTGCTTCACAATCAATAATCTTCAAGAAAGTTGATTATGTGAATGCACATGGGAAACCCAAAGCCAAATTGGTTTGGGTTCCCAAGAGAAATTAATTCTCTTTTTAACTGTTTGTGCAGGGCAAGCCAAAGAGCTTATGGCATATTGATAGTGGATGCTCAAGGCACATGACTGGAGACAAAGAAAAGCTGCAAGACTTCAAATCTTTTGATGGTGGATATGTAGCTTTTGGAAGTAATCCAAAAGGAGGAAGGATCACAGGGAAAGGAACAGTTCAGAGTGAAAAGCTAAGTTTTGATAATGTTTATTTTGTGGAACAACTGAGGTATAATTTACTAAGTGTGAGTCAAATCACAGATAAAAAGAACCCAGTTCTTTTTACTGACACTGAATGTCTTATCTTGTCCAAGGAATTCAAAATACCAGAAAACATGATTTTGATGAGAATTCCAAGGCAAGATAATGTATATAAGTGTGACTTAGTAAATATGACACCTCAACCTGATTTAAACTGTCTTATTTCTAGAGCAAGTGTGAATGAATCTGAACTGTGGCATAGGAGGATGTGTCACATAAATTTCAAAACCATTAATAAACTTGTCAAAAACAAGCTTGTTAGAGGTTTGCCTGAAAAGGTCTATTCATGTGATGATCATTGTGTTTCTTGTCAAAAGGGAAAGCAACACAAATCCTCATTTAAGTCCAAATCTGTGAACACAAATAGCACACCCTTACACTTATTGCATATGGACTTATTTGGACCAACCAGTATAAGTAGTATGGGGAAAAAGTCTTACTGTCTTGTGATTATTGATGATTATACTAGATTTACATGGGTTTTCCTTCTTAGGACAAAGGATGAGACAGGTGAAATACTTAGATAATTTATAACTAAGATGGAAAATCAATTGGATAAAAGAGTAAAGATCATCAGAAGTGATAATGGAACAGAATTTAAAAATCATGAGATGGATAAATTCTGTGAAGTTAAAGGTATTAAGAGAGAATTTAGTGCACCTAGAACTCCTCAACAAAATGGAGTAGCTGAAAGGAGGAATAGGACATTGATTGAGGCTGCTAGAACCATGCTATCTGATGCAAAGCTACCTATGTCTTTTTGGGCAGAGGCAGTTAGCACAGCTTGCTATGTTCAGAATAGAGTATTAGTTGTTAAGCCTCATAACAAGACACCATATGAACTGTTATTT
Organism: Helichrysum umbraculigerum; assembly: GCA_949592205.1. Lineage (NCBI taxonomy): Eukaryota > Viridiplantae > Streptophyta > Magnoliopsida > Asterales > Asteraceae > Helichrysum > Helichrysum umbraculigerum. Next base: position 168,888,456 of record CATIUR010000001.1, on the reverse strand, counting down.
AAGAGAAAGCCTTTGGTTAGTTTCTTAAAATCTTTTGGGTGTCCTTGTACTATCTTAAATACCAAAGATCACTTAGGTAAGTTTCAAAGTAAGGCTGATGAGGGGATATTTGTTGGTTATTCTATTCAAAGTAAATCTTATAGAGTATTCAATCAAAGGACCAGAATCATAGAAGAATCAATGCACATCACTTTTAATGAAAACACTGTTAATCCTGAAGGAAAAGGTCCTGAATCACTGTTTGATATTGATGCACTTAATACTGCTTTTAGATATACAAATGTGGAAACTAGTGCAGGTACAAGTGCAGGTACAAATACAGGAACAGGTGATGGAGAAGGTAGGTCAGACTCAGGAATATCAACTGGAATGAAGAAGGATTCATTGGAATATATATTATTTCCAATTTGGTCTCCTGATCCCCCAGAAGTGTTTGATACTGATCAATCAAAGACATCAAAGGATGTGGAAACAGGAAAATCAGATGAAACATCATTTAATCTTGTTGATGATTCTGATAGACCTGTTATTGAAGACAGTACAGAAGACAGTGATATGAGTCCAATACAGAAGTATACAAAGGCAAGTGTGAATGTTGATCAGACACCTACAAAGCATCTTGACAAGGGGCGGGAATAATTGAATTATCTACATTTGATGAGCTCTACTCCTGTGTCAAAGAGAATTGCAAGAGAAGTGTCAAGTAGTGAGTCTGGACAAGAAGGGAATTTTACCAACTTGGAGGAGAGGATTCAAGAAACAGCAGCATCTAAATACATTAGTCATAAAGATCATCCACTTGAGAATGTAATAGGAGATATTGAATCTGCTGTTAAAACAAGAAATCAAAGTCAGGTGTTTGAAGCTTCAGCAAATGAGGAAGAAGTAAATCTTGATACAGAAGCTGTTAATACTTCTTTGTTTGCCTGTTTTCTGTCTCAAACAGAACCAAAGAAGGTTACTGAAGCTTTGAGAGATCCTAGTTGGATTGAAGCTATGCAAGAGGAGTTGCTTCAGTTTAATATTCAAGAAGTCTGGACATTGGTTGATTTGCCTAAAGGGAAGAGGGCAATTGGTACTAAATGGATTTTCAAAAACAAGAAAGATGAAAGAGGTATAGTGATCAAAAACAAGGCTAGATTGGTTGCACAGGGGTATTCACAAGAAGAGGGGATTGATTATGATGAGGTTTTTGCACCTGTTGCAAGAATATAGGCAATTAGATTGTTTTTGGCTTATGCTTCATTCAAGGGATTCATTGTGTATCAAATGGATGTAAAGAGTGCTTTTCTGTATGGCACTATACAGGAAGAGGTCTATGTATGTCAACCACCAGGGTTTGAAGATTCTAAGTTTCCTGACAAAGTTTTCAAACTGGATAAAGCTCTTTATGGCTTACATCAAGCACCTAGAGCCTGGTATGATACTTTTTCAGATAATCTGTTGCAGAATGGTTTCAAAAGGGGTGCAATAGATAAAACTTTGTTTACTAAAAGAATTAAGAATGATATACTACTGGTTCAAGTCTATGTAGATGATATCATTTTTGGTTCAACAAAGGATAGTCTTTGCAAGGAGTTTGAATCATTGATGCATGAAAAGTTCAAGATGAGCTCCATGGGGGAATTAACATTTTTCTTGGGGCTGCAAGTAAAGCAACAAGGCGAAGGAATCTTTATTCATCAAGGTAAGTATGTTAATGATATACTGGATCGGTTTGGGTATAAAGATGCTAAAGTAGCAAGTACACCAGTGGAGACAAACAAGAAATTACATGCAGATCTTGAGGGGGAGAGTGTGGATGAACATCTTTACAGATCAATGATCGGGTCTCTTATGTATCTCACTTCATCAAGGCCTGACATCATGTTTGTTGTGTGCTTATGTGCTAGATTTCAAGCTAATCCAAAACTGTCACATCTTCTTGCAGTCAAAAGAATATTTAGATATTTAAAGGGTCAACCAAAATTGGGCCTTTGGTATCCAAAGTTTACTTCTTTTGATCTGATAGCTTACACAGATAGTGATTATGGAGGAGCTAATCTGGACAGGAAATCTACATCAGGAGGTTGTCAATTTTTGGGAGAAAGATTGGTTTCATGGCAATGCAAGAAACAAACCACTGTATCCACATCTACAGCAGAGGCAGAATATGTAGCAGCTGCAACTTGCTGTGCTCAAGTGCTATGGATTCAGAATCAGATGCTAGATTATGGTTTTACCTTTCTTAATACTCATATTTTTATTGATAATAGCTCTGCAATCAGTATTATTAATAACCCAGTTAAACATTCTAAAACAAAGCACATTGAAATCAGATATCATTTCATTAGAGATTGTAATGAGAAAAGACTTATTCAAATTTTGAAAGTTCATACTGATAATCAGTTTGCTGATCTGTTTACAAAAGCTTTTGATGTAGGCAGATTCACATTCTTGGTTACTAGTATTGGAATGATCAATTTGTCATAAGTTATTTTTCTTATCACTGTATTCTGTGAATAATATCTATTGTGATTTCAATTTGGGTTAATACTGATTGGTTAATTAAACACTGATTGTGTGTATTGTGTTTCGTTATCACTGTTTCTGTTTTCTACTTTTAGTATAAACAGTGGTAATAATCACTTCAACACTGTTGGTGTATAGTTAACACTGTATACTTGTATTATTGTTTGGAATTACCACTGCAGGTTATATTGCTATGTCTTGGAGTCTAACTTATGCAGGTGGTTATGAAGTTTTACTGCTTGTGAAGTTTACTTTTCGGTAAAAAAAAAAAAAAAAAAAAAAAAAAAAATCACTGCTTTGTTTATATGATTTTACTAGAACTGAAGTACTACTTGTATTAAGTTAGCACTGCCTTGGTCAGTTGGTACTGCTTGTACAAGTTAGCACTGCTAGCTTTATTATGTAAATGATGCATTTGAGAAACCAAGTGTTGATTACCACTGATGGTTATTTTCACAATTATCACTGAACGTGTTGTTTTACTTAATTAACACTGTTTTAGTTGTAATTGGGGATCTGATCAAATTAGGGCTTATAACTGATTTAATTTTAGTACTTAACTCTCAACACTTAGGGTTTCTCATTACGCTTTCAAAATTACACATACAAACAACTGCGCTAAGTCTTATCGATTCTCGATTGTGTAAAATCATCTTCGATTCTTTTCGATTACTTGATTTCTTATCATGGCATCGACTTCGTCTACTGTTCAACTACCGATTGGAAAAGATCACAATATGATTGCATTCTTAATGAAACCTGCAGAGGCAAACGAGTATGTGGAAATCATTGATTTCTTTCGTGCTTCACATATTCGTCATGCTCTTACTGTAGCACCCAGGATATCTCACGATCATATCAACAATTTCTGGGTAAATGCATCAATAGAAGAGGAACAGAGGATTAAAAGAATCGTTTCAGAAGTTATGGATACACGTGTTGTAGTTACAGAAGCTACTGTTAGAGCTTCATTACAACTAGATGATGAGGCAGGTATAACTTCTTTAGATGATACAGTTATGTATAATACTTTACGATTGATGGGTTATGAGGGTTCTTTTGAAGTTTTTACTTTTCAGAAAACCTTATTTTCTCATCAGTGGAGGTTTTTAATACATACGATTTTACACTGCTTATCATCTAAGAGATCATCTTTTGAGCAGTTTGGAAGCAACATTGCTTATGCAATTGCTTGTCTTGCAACTGGTCAAAGGTTTAATTTTTCAAATCTGATATTTTCTGGTATGCTTAGAAACATTGAGCAGCCAAAGATTAAATTTTTGATGTATCCACGTTTTGTGCAGTTGTTCTTAAATGAACAAATTTCTAACTTAACTGCACTTGAGAAAGTTATTGGTATTGTCTCTTTTAAACCAAAAGTTTTTGTAAATATGAATAGACATACTAAATTTTCTGGGAAGGTTACAGCATTATTTTCTACAATGCTTCCTGCACCTTCCACCATAGCATCAGTACCACCAACTGATGCTGAACCAACTACTGAGAGAATGGTTCCACCCACCACTTCTCAACCCACAGTAGTTGGGGGTAATAAAAGAAAACAAGGGACCACAACAGCTAAATATTCTAGAGCCAAAAAGGCTAGAAAACAGGCATCTGAGGCTGCTGCTGCTCAGATGTCTCAGTCAAATGATTCATCACAGCAGATGATCAATGAGGAGGTAGATGATCATTCTGAGAGGGCTGCTTCTACTGCTTCTAGCCCACTGGCAGAGCAGGACAGAAGTAACATTAATAAGACCCCATCAGAGGCAACACATGGACATGATTCTACACCTGTAGATGATCCTAGTGGTCCCAGTACCAAGAACCAAGGGGACTTTGATGATCATGCTAGGCATGAGTCAGAGTTTGATGATGTCAATGATTCACCAAAGGAGTCACATCCTGAAGGTGTTGAGGCTAGAACTAACTTGGAATTGACGAAAATGGTTGATTATGTATGGGCTGAGTTTGTAAAGGAGAGGAAGAAGAATAAGGCTAAAGATGATATTATCACTCAGTTGCAGAGGAGAGTGCAGCAGTTGGAGAAAATTGTTATTAAATGTTTGAAGAAAGGGAGGAAATATGTGGTTCATGATACTTCTGAACCTGAGGATGCTTACCAGTTTCCACAAAATGCTTTCAAAAAAGGGGAGAAGGTTTGGACAAATTTGGGTGATAAGGTGAATAAGGAGGATAAGGTTGTGTCTGATGATGACAAAGTTGATGAAGAGATTGAAATGGAACAACCAGTGGATGATGAATTTGTGCATACACCTCCAACACCACCTACAGAGCCAGAGGTTAATGAGTCAGTGTATGAGACAGTGGAAACAGAGATGAATGACCCAGTGGCAGATGAAAATAATTCTGAACATACTGAGGTTGTTGGGTCAGTGGAACAGACTGTAGAGGTTGATTTGGATGAAAAGACTGAGGAGTTAAAAATTGATGGTGATGATGATGATGAGGTGAGTAAACCAGAGATAGCAGTGGAAAAAGAAGAAGTAAAAACTGATGTTCAACAAGTTGAAAAGACTAGGAAGAAGAGCATTCCAGTTAAAACTGCTAAGATGACTGGAACAGGAAAGAAGGTTGAAACTCCAAAGAAGAAATCTACACAACAACCATCTTTGCCTGGATTTCAGATTAGAGAACCTGCTGCTGCTCCTGTTCAATAGAAAGAATTGCCAAAGATTGATCCAAAAGATAAGGGCAAGGGAAAACTGGTAGAAGAACCAAAGAAGAAAAAGCAAAAACCAGTGCCACCAGAAGTAACTGCACATGATACTGAATATGCTCAAAGGTTACAAGCTGAGCTAAATGCAGAGGGATTGATTGATGTTGAGATTGAGGAAGGAAAGTTTGTGAAAATGACAAAAGAGCAAGTGGCAGAATGGGATGAATATTTGCTGAAAGAACAGAGACAGGATGATATTGAATATCTTGTTGACCAGGTTAAGAAAAAGAAAGCAGAAGAAGCAAGAAAGAAAAAGGCTGCAAAACCACCAACAAAAGCTCAAATGAAGAAGAATTTAATTGCAAAGCTGAAAGGTGGGTATATTCCTTTGAATGCATTGAAACAGATGAGTTTAGAGAGATTGCAAGTGTTATGGGATAAAGATGATATGAATCCTGATGTGATTGAAAAGAAAGAAAAAGAAAAGAAAGAAGCTGAAAAGGAAAGAAAAAAGGTTGAAAAAGAAAGGAAATTGAAAGAAAAGGAAGAAAAAGAAAAAAGAGAAAAGATAGAAGCTGAGAAGAGGAAGAAAGATGAACTTGAAAGAAAGAAGAGAGAGTTAGATGAAATTCCTGATAGAGAAAGAAATATTGATGAATTGAAGGAGTTTATTTTGTTACAGCCTATGGAATCTGAGGTAATTAATGTTGAATTACCTGGTATCATTGATTGGTCTATTGAGCAATTTGTTAATCCTGTTAAGATTCACAAGATTAAAGTTGAAAGAGCAGATGGAAATGTATCTTGGTGGAGATCTTTTAGGGATTTAATAAAGAGGATCAGTAGGACTGATTTGATGAGAATGTATGAGATTGGAATGGAAAAGGATTTAGATTTGAAAAGGTTTGATAATCTGGTTGAAAAAGTTACATGGCATTGGATTAAGGCTATGTTTGAGCCAGAAGAGTTTCCATTACAGTTTACTACTTTTAGCAAGGTCAGAAATTGGATTTATCATGCTAAACCTGGAGTACATCAGATTGTTATGGAGGATGCAGTGTTTATGTGGTTATTGACAGATAGATTTTATGATATAAATCTGAGATTTTTGATGGGCTTGAGAAATGCAAGGCTACAAGCTGCAGTATTAGATGATGTAGCTCTGGAATTGGTATATATGGTGTTAAATCAGATTCATAAGAAGGAGGAGATTGATAGGAGGAAGAGAAGAAAAGACTAACAGTTTTGAAAGAATTTTGTGAAGCTTATAATGGAGGATTAGAAGAAACTTAATGCTGTGAAGGACAGATTAAGTTTAGGGGGAGATTGTTGGGTCAAAACTGTTTCAGGTCTGAGTTGAAGTTGTTGATGAAGACAGAGTACAAGTGATTAAAACTGTTTGTTTTGAAGGTTAAAACTGTCTTTATGAAGTTACAACTGATAGAAGAAAACTGAAGAGAATACAAGTGTTACAACTGATTAAAGATAGATTACAACTGATAGTTATGTGTCTGTAAGTAGTTAAAACTGCTTTTGACTATTAGTTATATATGAAGCAGTTAACACTGAATATATATTTGTACTTAGTCTTATATTACAATTGAAGCAGTTACCACTGAATGTGTAACAGTTACAACTGTTTACTTCAAAATGGTAGTTTCAACTGTTTATGATTTTGTGATAAGTTTGAGTCGGTTATGAAAGTTAATATATTCCATATATGTAGGAGATTGTACAGGACTCTATGTGATATAAATAGAGATCCTTTAAACCTAGATAGGTTAATGATTTTTGCGCAGCTTCAAGGTTTTCTGTAACCCTAATACATCAAGTGTATTCGTCTTATATAATTAATAAGATTGAAGCTTTCGGTATATTCTTGTGTTCATCATATTAATTAATTTTCATTGATCTTCTTAATATTATTGAGTGTGATTCCGCAACTTCTCAATAATATATTCAAAGCTTATTACATAAGATTGTTTATTAAGTTAAACAGGGACTAACATATTTTTATTTTAAATATTTACGAATTAGTATAAACAAAATTATGAAAGTAAATTATTAAATTTATTTTACCTTCGGGTACAAAAACACAGGTATTCTATACTGCGATTGTGGACAAGATACCCACAGGATTGGGGATGAGCCGGCCTAAACCAACCCACCCCCATTCCACTCTTTCATTTCCATTTTCTTCTTCTTTTTCTCATCTCTATCTCTCTCTCATTCTCTAACAACAACAACCAACAACATCAACAACAATATCATCATCATCAAAAATCGGAATCATCATAATCATCGTCATTTTCGGAGTTCATCATCATCTTCATCTCCTTCACCATCATCTTCATCTCCATTTTCATCAAAAAGTAAGATTTCTCACTTTCTCTCTCTAGAAATCGTTTCACATTCTATAAATTACTTAGATTACTTCAAAATACATGCTAGAAGCTTTCTATAACATCAAAACACCCAAAAATCGATCCAAAACTCGATTTGGATCTTGAAATCGTCGAACAGACGACGACGTCGCATTTGGACCGAAAACAGTGCTGCGACGTCGCAGCCAACGTCGCAGCTCAACGTCGCATGAAATTGCGAACGTCGCGTATAGCGACGTCAACCCTTACGTCGCACTAAACACTGACGTTGCATATAGCGACGTAGCCCATAACGTCGCATTGACTTGCGAATGTCGCACATAGCGACGCAAGACCCTACGTCGCCTCTGACGTCGCAGCTGACGTCGCAGAACCTTAAAAACCTATGTTTTTCACTAAGTATTGACAACCAAATTTTACCACTCGATTTTACCCGAATTTGGATTTCGAATGCGTTTTCTTTAAAGCAAAGTAGTAGAAATAAAAATTTTCCAAGCTGACCTGGCAGCTCGACCCCAGCCAGGGGCTCTGCCCCTTGGACCCCGCCAGGGGTTGCCACCCCTTGGACCCCGCTACCAGGGGCGCTGCCCCCGGACCCCCGTACACCATTCCCAGACTTCAACAACAAATGCATACATGAACAACTCGCTTAGACAAACTGATTTGTCTCATACTTATATAACCTCACGTGTTTAGGACACTAGAAGGTTACCATTCGGACGACGCGCGTATCATCGTATCGCTAACAACTCACAGGTGAGTTTCATAGCCCCACTCTTTCAATTGTTTTACCATTTTCGGGGTGAAACACATGCTCAATTACTATTTTCGAATTATATTAACAATTGTTTATAATTTACAACTATTTTTATTACTGTATGTAATACGAAATGTGTAATACTTAGGAATTACACCCGTAATATTGTTGTAGAACAATATCAATACTTAACCTAGATAGGTTAAAATGGTACCCTGTTAGCTCGTTGGAAAAATGATTACCAATACATAACTTGATTAGTTATTAAAAATCTTTTGGCCATATTGTCATGGGACAATCTCATTGAATACATTAGAACTAGTTAGTTCTACCTACACTGGACAACATCTATATTGTTACAAGTTTAGTTATTCTTTAAGAATGGGAACTGAACTTAAGTGAACATTTTCCCAAGACTCCGTTATACATACTTGCTAGGCTTTAGGCTAGGAGTATACAATATTATCACACGTTAGTACAGACTTCTTATATCAATACAACTCAACTGGTGACGACTCTGGCTCAGGATGTAATCCAACCAGGGATGGTCCTCCGGCTCAGGATGTAATCCAACCGTGGGGGTGTCACCTGATGAATATCTACATACTATTATACGATCTACTTAGTCAGGCATGTCGAGTACTGCTGGCTCTCAAACAACTTAGTCGGGCATGTCGTTGTACTGACGGCTCAATTACAAATTGCTTGCGAGCAACTTCAAAAACGATGCCGCGGTATTGCAGCGGGCACCAAACGATGCCACGGTAAAGTGGGCACAAAACGAAACCATGGTATTGCAGTGGACGAAATTTCAATCAATGGATCAACGAGTTATACTCGGGATTCACAATAAGTTAACGGATCGGTGGTGCTGCCACGCGAGGCAGTTAGCTCAATTCATGTCCGGGTTAGCTTATGCTAATCGGGTAAACGGACACGCTAAACGTTCAAACATAGATCTGCGGATCTACAATCACTTGTTGCTGGATGCAACAACTTATATATTAAATCATAGTTCTGCGGGACTACAGTTACTTACTATCATATGACGTGGTCATACAGTTATTTGGTTACAACTTAGGCAGGTATTGCCTCCCGTTATACACTTACTCATACCAGATAGGTATTCAGGCTCGGTATGCCTCAATTATTGTGTACTTAGGTACGGACTACAATTGATTAGGTATTAGATACCTAAACTTTCGAATTACACATTGGTAATTACATCTACAATTTGCTACAAATCAGAATCGTGGATTCTGAACAACTTCTCAAAATATACAAAATTTATACTTTATGTTTTCAACTAACAAACCTATGAACTCACCAGCTTTATAGCTGACCTGTTTTAGCATGTGTTCTCAGGTGCCCAGCAGGATTAGGATTTCTACAAGATTATGCTAGCTCGAGTCGCATGATTTCAAACATTTGGGACAACTCTGCATTTAATTTTGTATTTTCAAATTATGTATTTGAAATTTCTATTAAACTTATAACGTTGTAAACGTTCTATTTGGTAAATGTATAATTATTTTCAAACGTCTCATTTAGAGTCGTTCATTATGTATCTTATGCTGTGATATTTGATTTGGTAACACCCGACCCGATTGCTTCCGCAAACCAAAATTTGAGGGTGTTACAAGAAGTTACCGATTAAAATCTACAAGCCAATTACAGTGTGAATTTCGTAGTAAAAACACTTAAATTCTTAAAAACCAAATTTTTTCTTTTGGTCTATTCGGGTATCTAATTGCTCTCGAGGATAGATTTCCCCAAAATATGAAATGTTTAAAAAAAAATTTTACGAAGAGGAGGTACCGATTAAAATACACAAGCCAATTATAGTGTGAATTTCGTAGTAAAAACACCCGAATTCTTAAAAACCAAATTTTTTCTTTTGGTCTATTCGGGTATCAAATTGCTTTCGTGGATAGATATCCCCGAAATATGAAATGTTAAAAAAAAAAATTTACTAAGAGGAGGTACCGATTAAAATATACAAGCCAATTACAGTGTGAATTTCGTAGTAAAGACACCCGAATTCTTTAAAACCTAATTTTTTTCTTTTTGTCTATTTTGGTATCTAATTGCTCACGTGGATAGATTTCCCTGAAATATGAATTCAAAAAAAAATACGAAGAGAAGTTACCGATTAAAATCTACAAGCTAATTACAGTGTGGATTTCGTAGTAAAAACACTCGAATTCTTAAATTGCCAATCTAAGCCCTTATGAACATCAGGTGAGTAGCTCGTAACTTCAATATTATAAACTACCTCCAAACGTCCTGTGACTTTATTAAAGACTCTCTTGTTTGGCGAATTGGGCATATAACCTAGGAAAAATCCTTCGTCAGCCTTCTCACCAAATTTTGCTTGATGTCCAGTCTTTAATATGGTGCATGAAACGCCAAAGGGTTCAAACCCCTTTAAGTTAGGTTTCTTATTTTTCAAAAGCTCATAACAAGTCTTGTTATGTCTCTTAACCGTAAGAACTCTATTAAGAACATAACATGCTGTATTCACTGCTTCTGCCCAAAAGATGACCGGAAGGTTTGAATCAGCAAGCATTGTTCTTGCAGCTTCAATCAACGTCCTATTTTTCCTTTCAGCAACACCATTCTGTTGAGGTTCATAAGGTGCACTGAATTGATGTAATATCCCTTTGCTTAAGAAATAGATATCCAACGTTGAATTCTTGAACTCTGTTCCATTGTCACTACGAATACGCTTCACTCTCTTTTTATAGACATTCTCTACTAGATCAAAGAACTCAATTAGAATTCCAGGAGTTTCATCCTTTGATCCCAAAAAGAATACCCATGAGAATCTAGAATAATCATCTGTGATAACCAACCAGTACCATTTGCCACCTATACTTCTCTTGCTTATAGGGCCGAAGAGATCCATATGTAGCAATTCAAATGGCGAGGAGATAGAGTTTTCAGTCTTAGGTCTGTGTGGTTTCTTGTGCTGCTTTCCTTTCATGCAAGGAACACACTTATCCTCAGACTCGAAACATTTTTGTGGTACACCTAGAACCAAACCATTTTTGGTTATATAATTCATCTTTCTCCAGTTCAGGTGTGCCATTCTCCTATGCCATAATAATGTGTCTGTTTCCGAAGCCTTGGATAATAAACATGTAGACACCATTGAAGAGTTAGGAACACCCATGTTGATAGCATAGATGTCCTTCTTCCTTGGAGCCCTCATCAATATCCATTCATCAGGAATTTTGAAACCTGGCTTCAGGACTAAGGCCTCCTTTTCATTGAAATAAACTGGATGACCTTTATCACAGACTTGGGAGACACTCACTAGGTTGTGAGTTAGTTCTTCAACATAGTTCACATCATCAAGAGTCAAAGTTCCATTTGAAACTTTTCATTTTCCCGAAATTACTCCTCCTTTATCTCCTGCAAAATTTACTTTTTGCTTGAGACTTTCCTTGAAGTCCTTCAGTAGACTTCTTTCTCCGGTCATGTGCCTCGAGCATCCACTGTCTACATACCACCAGCTGTCCTTGTTGACAGCATGCTCCTTCTTCTTGTTAGTTTGTACTTCAGCCATGCGTGCCACGAATTCCTCAGGACTCATATCTGGAGTTGAATCCATATATATCACGTCATCATCACTTGCCTTCATTTCAGACTCATGTTCCTCTACTCTCTGTTCCATATCAGTGGGCATGTAGGACACTGATCTAGCTGTTGTCTCTTCGATCTCGGCCATCAAGGCTTCCTCAGAATGAGCTTGCCAATCATAAGAGCCATCCAACTGCTTCACCACTAAGGCTTTGGAAGCAAGAGTACTTCCCGAACCTTGTTTTCCTTGTGCTTCTACTTTAGGTCTTTGGCATTCTCTAGCAAAATGACCAATACCCTGACAGTTAAAGCATCTGACCTTGGTTTTATCAAACCCTGATCTATTGCCCAAAACTTTTCTACCAGTTCTCTTGAGGAAATTTTTAACTTTTCTTGAAATCAATGCCAACATCTCTTGAAGTTCCAATTCCTCAACATAATCCGGATCTATCTGTTCATAATCCTCGTCAAATAGAATAGGATCATTGATCTTTCCCTCTATGTAATTCTCATATGATGCCACCACTAGTACAAAAATGAGATTTGGTCACACATACCCGGAATTAAACGGCCACACATTCGAATATTTACGTGGCTAAAGGTACCAAAATAAAATTCAAGTTATTAGTTAGCCACATACGAACTCCGATCGTGTGACCATTCAAAAATGTATTGCCACACCTTCAAACATTTATGTGGCTAACGGTCACAGCTATTTTTTGACTGATTATTTAGCCACATATGAATTGGAACGCGTGACAAATGAAGAGTAAGTTTGAAGTATTAGTCACGATATACATATAAAACGTGACAAACCTATGTCACACACTTGAAACACTGTGACCAAATACCATATATGGTCACATGAGGTAATTGTTTATGTGTCCAAATCATAGAGTCGAGTTTGTCACACATGATTTTAGTGTAGCCAAAATCCGGTACATATGGTCACATAACTATTATGTGTGTCTAAACTTTAGCGTGTGTTAGCTTGCCAAAAGCTAATGTGTATAGTCACATTTATTTCTAGCACAATCATGTGACTATATGGATTTATAATAGCCACACCATATCACAAATGTGTATCTAAATGATGTTTATGGCCACACTCTAGGTGATTATAAGTGACCAATATATTTATAACAGTCACGTCGTTAAATATTCATGTGGCTATTATTTAGTGCAAAAATGGGCAAAAACGATTATGATTAAATTTAATATTAGTCACATTGAGTTTTTGTGTGTCTAATTCATGAGACTTTATATGGTCACATGAGGTAATTGTGTATGTGTCTAAATCATAGAGTCGAGTTTGTCACACATGATTTTGGTGTAGTCAAAATCCGGTACATATGGTCACATAACTATTATGTGTGTCTTAACTTTAATGTGTGTTAGCTTGCCAAAAGTTAATGTATATAGTCACATTTATTTCTAGCACGATCATGTGACTATATGCATTTATAATAGCCACACATTATCATAAATGTGTATCTAAATGATGTTTATGGCCATACTTTAGGTGATTAAATTTGATATTAGTCACATTGAGTGTTTGTGTGTCTAATCCATGAGACTTTAAATGGTCACATGAGGTAATTGTTTATGTGTCTAAATCATAGAGTTGAGTTTGTCACACATGATTTCAATGTAGCCAAAATCCGGTACATGTTGTCACATAACTATTATGTGTGTCTAAACTTTAGCGTGTGTTAGCTTGCCAAAAGCTAATGTGTATAGTCACATTTATTTTTAGCACGATCATGTGACTATATGGAGTTATGAGAGGCACACCATATCACAAATGTGTATCTAAATGATGTCTATGGCCACAATTTAGGTGATTACATGTAACCAATATATTGTCAAAAAGAACCATCATAACAGAAGGATAATAAGGCAATTGATGATGATCTAACGATCTGGCATAGGCTCGAAAATTAATTTATTTAGACATCCAACTGCAAGTGATGATACACAATTTAGGTTTAGCTAGTAGTGGTGGAACGTGACAATACAAAGTTGCAAATTCATATATATATTGCGCCTCTTTACAATATTTATTGTTTACAGACCCAATGAAGGTGACAGAATAAGCAACACTAAAAAGAATTTTTTTTTTTTTGGGTAAAGGGGACGGTACCCCGGCAAAATTTTATTAAAACACAAAAAAAGAATTACATGTTTACAACGAGAATACCCGAGGAGACGTTTTTAGTGAACGTCTAAAACACATACAAAAAAACTATCACTAATCGTAATCTAACCCACTTCCTATGTCAGCCATTTTTACAAAAATACCTATGAAATCTAAAATGGCCAACACTAGAAAAATAAAAAGACAAACTAATATGGTCACAAATATGACCATTTTTACAATTCATCCCATGAAATAAAAACAAAACAGTCTTCAAAGTCTTCAATCCGTAGTCTTCTAGCCATCATGTCTTCAATCCTTGATTATAACCTGCTATAATCAGCCATGATAGAGATCCTTACAATAACTAATCAGCCATGATAGAAATCTTACCATAAATACCATAACAACACCATTGATCAATCTAATAAAAATCAAATTGACCCATTTCATAAATCATATCAATAACAGTGTCTAGGCCGACCCATGTTCCCTGCAACCTTTTACTAATCCAGAAAGTCAAACCATAATTTGACTTTCCTAGCAAATTGCTTAAAGTCAAACCATGGGAGCATACTTGTACATGACCAGCAACAATGTTATTACTCCCAACAGTATTTGAATTACCAATTCCCTGCAACCTTTTACTAATCCAGAAATAAATACATCTGTCACGAATTCTACATATACTAAAAAGATTTGAAATCAAAATTTATATAGAAACAGAAAAAGTTGCGATTGCTTCGTCAAGAGCATCAACACCTGGTAGGATTTTGCCTTCCAACAATTCCAAACTCGCACCACCACCCATTGAGATGTGACTCATCACGTCTGCCACTCCAACTTTCTCTACTGCTGCAACAGAATCACCACCACTAATGATTGTAGTCCCACCCTTTCCACCAAGTTCAGCTAACTTCTTTGCAACTGCCTGCAATCACAATCAAACACATGATTCCATCATCTGTAGTTTTAGAGCCTTGTTTGCGTTCTAATAAACATAAGTTTACTAAAGGGTCGTTGACCTAAAAGTGTACAGGTAACTCATCAACCAAGAAGTTGGGGGTTCAAGTTTCATTATAATATATGCTACACAAAGCTAAGTGTGAAGTCAGCAATGCAAAAATACTTGCAGATTTCAAATTTCAAGTGTTGGCACACATTAGACAGATTTTGACCCATTTCATGTTTAGCATAGTTTTAGAAGTTACCTATATAACGAGTCATCAGCAAAATACAACCCGAATTAAACCATTTCCATACAAACAGGTTGAAAATTGCCACCTCTAGTATAACCAATTCACCCAATATCAGTGTACTTGAGGTAGATAAAAAATTCGACCCCGTGTAAACTCCTAAAATCAAAGATAATATATACCAAACAATCAGTTCATACGGTAGTACTGTTCCTAAACCTATAAAACATTTTATAACTACGCATGATAAATCTAGTTTATCTTAGAGTTTGTGCCAGATGACTAGGAGCTAAAAAGGCACAAAGTAAATCTGCAACTGAGAAATATTTTATACAAATTACACTAACATATAACTACAGCCAGGTAGCATAGAAACTAATACTCCTATATGGAGAAGATAAGAATCTTATTTCAAAGAAAAGCTAGAAGTAAAGAAAGGCTCATTTCTTTGATTAAAAATGATATTAGAATGAGACTTATGGGGCTAAAGATTAAAATGTCAAAGCAATCAAGAGAAGCTGCTGAATTGTGGGACTTGCATCTGAAAGATCATTTGAATGCCCAGGTTATATCCACTTCATATTCCTTTAAATGAATGATAGAATTGCATGTATAAGTAATTGGGATTGTGGAATTGTTTGTTGTCAATTTGGTACTACTGTGCTCAAACAGGTTAATAATGATTCTGAAAATTAAAATTTAAAATTAATCTGTTTGTGTAGCTCGTTTATTCCCTGGAATGTTCATCAGTTGATAGTGATTACTTTACTTGATGCATGTGTATTGAACCATTGTTTCAGTACTGTATTTGACTGCAATTATGATTTGACTTTTAATAGTCAACTTAAAAAGTCACCTAAATGCAGTTGTTTGACTGTTCACTGGGTGTGGAATGTGGGTAATAATTCGTTATGTGGATTATGGTATGGTCATGGATCTGGAAGTTAATTGAGATTGGGCTGTGTGGGGGCCATCATAGTCAAATGGATATGTTTTAATGGAATGTGAGCTGCTGATGTTTCACTGGATATGTTGCATGGTTTTTTTATGGATGGGTTTGGTCTGATAATGTGGTGGGGGTTCAACAATTTGGAATGGGCTTGGGATATACAAATGGAAAATACAGTGAAGATTGTAGTGATATTTGAACTACATCAAAGAAATGAAGATTGAACAATTAGCGTTGACAAATAGCCGGGTATCCAAGTGGCAAGTACTATCTAATTGGAAGCTTATGTGAACCAACAATTAGGCATGATGACCCATTAGCAATTTTGACAGGACTATGGTGTATGTTGGTATTAAGATTGGAGATGAGATCTTTGTTCCCGGTTATATGATCAGTGGCACCTAAATCAATAATCCAAGATGAAGTTCTGTTACATGCCTGTACATAAGATGCGTGTTAATGGGTTTGCTCTTGAAAAATACAATTGCTAAGTGACTGTTAATACATTGAATTCTTGCTAGGTAAGTTGCGTATACAAATTATGTGACTTTGCTTTGTCTCCTATATGGAATACGAGAATTGGCAATAACAAGAGATAACTAGTACATATCAGTATTAGGAACCAAGTTATCCCCGGATGAGCAGAAATAGAATCACAAATCGGAAATCAGGAACACGGGAATCACACATAATCAGGAAATCGGGAGGTGAATAGTAATCCGTTATGAACAGTAAGTCCGGGATGAACAGTACATCCGCGATATGCAGTACAGGGAAAGAGCAAGATCAGATATGTATTACCTAGTAACAGTATAATTCTGATTTTCCGGTATGATTCTGGCAAGAAGGGGCTGAGATCAAACCAGTGCGGTTCTTGGTTTCTTCCTGAACCTTGTCAATTACCTGGAGAAAGCAAAACCAAGCAAATCAACAACTTGAAAAACATTATACACTGATCTATGCATCATCACAGAAGAAAATAAATGCACCTGCCACAGATTTTTTTAAATGACATCTCCGCAATTGCGTATGAATTTTAATATTCAACCCAACAGTATAACATACAAGTAGAAGCCAAGAAAAACTTGTGCATAAAGACCACGAAATAATGAAATTAGCTAAGTGTGAAACTTTTCTTTATAATATATGCTACACAAAGCTAAGTGTGAAGTCAGCAATGCAAAAGAACTTACAGATTTCAACTTTCAAGTGTTGGCACACATTAGACAGATTTTGACCCATTTCATGTTTAGCTATGGTTTTATAAGTTACCCATATAACGAGTCATCAGCAAAATACAACCCGAATTAAACCATTTCCATACAAACGGGTTGAAAACTGCCACCTCTAGTTTAACCAATTCACCCAATATCAGTGTACTTGAGGTAGATACAAAATTATTTTGGTTTTGAGTTGTTTAGTTAAGTGGTACTTGCATCATACATCGATGTTTTATTATGAGATAACCCCAAGGCTAGCATAGGTATTATATTAGAATAGTAGTAGTGATAGGCTATGTTTTAGGATATCATGATCAGATACAACGGATGAAGGGCAGGCCTATGCTATGGCTGCCTTGTACTGATCATGCAAGCATTGCGACTCAGGTTTGGATTCTTGTTATATTATTAATTAATATCTTAAGATTTTTACCATAAGTAGTGTAGGTACTGATCATGTTATTACCCCACAGAATAAGTAACGATACAATAGGAAAGAGAAAAACGTCAAGCTTTTTTCTTAGTTGTACGGTAGTTGCTCTTTTTAGTACTGTTTGCATATGATGCAATCACAGTTCATGGATATAGTTGTTAAGCTATTAATATATCTAATGATCTGATTTGGATTTATCTGAAGGTATGAGGGAACCATTACCAATCAGATAAGGTGGCTTGGTGCTTCATGTGATTGGACCAGAGAACATTTCCCACTCGATGAGCAACTAAGTCGTAAGGCACTTTTCTATCAACTTCTAAGCCCCGCTAATTTCTGAACTACGTTTATTGACGCGATGGCATTAAAAAAGTGTTTCAGTGTTATCTCTTTTGTTGTGTTCTACAATAATGCAGAATCTGTTTGCTGCTGAATGTGCTGCTATGTGGTTTAACTTTCATGCGATCCCTTCTCATGGTCATTTGAATTAATTAGAAAGACGGTTTCGGGATATCCTACTAATATGTAACTCCGTCCTACATTTGGCTTTTTTGATAGGCTCTTACATGGTAATTTAAACATACACATAAGATGCAATGACATTCACAACACCAGGCAAATAAATATTATCCATGAAATTAACAATGTGGTTCAGTAAAAGCATTAAGCAAAATACTTAGAATTTCAGCAAAAACCATTACTCTTGTTGTAAAACTAATTAAAAGCTATGAAATTAACAATGTGGTTCAGTAAAACCATTAAGCAAAATACTTAGAATTTCAGCAAAAACCATTACTCATATTGTAAAACTAATTAAAGACTACAAAATTAACAAGAAACGTAACCAACGCATGTCAATTAGGAACACTAAACCCTAATCCATAAGAAAACCCTCAAATATATCAAATTAAGAAAATTGTATTGAATTGAAGTATACTAGCACAATACCCGCGCAATGCAGCGGCGCAATGCAGCGGTGAAAGTTGTGATGGTAGACGAAGGAGCGAGTAAATGTTTTAAAATAAAAACATATTATACTCCGTCCGTCCCATTTAAAATGTCGAAATTACTATTTTGGGTGAAAAATGTAAATTTAATATTTGATGGATGAAAAATGTAGTTAGTGGATAATAAGTACTAATTAAAAATAATAGATAATGAGATAGAGGTATTAATGGAAGTTTAGTTAGTGGAGAATAAATAGTAAAAGATATTAGAGAATGGGATAGGGGTAGTTTAGGAAGATTGATTATTTTAAGAAGTGTTGAAGTTGAAATGTGAAGATGGTTTATAAGTAGTATTAGATATATGTTTGGTATGAGTATTGTACCTCCGAAGCATGGTGGACGGAGTGCAAGTAGATGCGATTGAGGCGAGTCTGCTACAAGTTGATTGACAATCGGAGAAGAAGATGGAATCGGAAAGCGTTAATCTGAATTTAACTTTGTTTGCAAATGTACCTAATCCTCGAGCTTTCGTGAGGTATAGACAGTAGGAATAATTTTTTAATTTTTTTATTATTATTCAATTTCAATTACGTAAGGGGATATATATTTAATTATTATTATAAGGTTTTATTTTTAATAAAGAATTTTTAGGTAAATAATCATATTTGATAGGGTAATAGAAATTGTTGTAAAATTAAAGCATTTGTTTGGTTAATTGGGGTTGATTTTAAGTAAAATTGAAGCTAAAAAAGTTTTCTTTTATTAATATTTAGACTATATTATAGACCCGTGTATACACGCGTTTTTAAGATAAATTATTATTCTAACATAAGTTACATTTGTCATTTTTAATATGTAATCGTTAAATACCAATATTAGTTTAGTTGGTATGAATCATATTATCGGTGAAATATGAATATTTAGAGCTTAAAAAGCTTAGGCGATAAAATGGTAATATAGTTGTCCCAAAGATCGATCGTAATGCATTATATTTTCTTGAGTCTTATTATTCGATGGTTCTTGAACCATATTATTAGAGTGATATTAGTTATTTAGGAAAAATGCTTTTGTATTTTACATTTAATATTGTCATTATTATAGCTAATAATAAGTCTATACATGCATATATGCAAAAGGGTTAGATCGTATTGATATGAAAATTTTGGGCCACACTATAACAATGTTGGTCATATGGTGATAAAAACGTATAGAACTAATGATGATATAGTCAATGAATGATTGAATTATTGTTGTTATATTTATACCAAGAAACGTAATCTTGACATAACAATGCGTATGTTAGTTCCATTATTAGAATTAATTTTCATTCATATTCATAATAACAAATATATAACTCCATTATTTGATTCTTATAATTGAATTGTGAGTGAGTCTAAAGAATTCTGATACCGATAATTATTAAGATACAATAAACAAATAATGTATATTTAAATTTCAGTGATACCAAAAAAAGCTTCGTAAATTGATTTAACATTGTTCGTCTCTTAATATTAAGTCATTATATAGGTACACATCATTTTATTCTTTTTTGTCTAATATATTGACATGCATGATACAAAGTAATAATAAATTATTTGAAACAATATAAAGTAAGAATAATATTCATACTTGCATTATGTTAAATGTGAGAATTATTATTAGAAATTGATAACAAGGCATCATATCTTTTATGAAACCTCTTTGTATACTACATTTATTGTAGTATTTGTAGGCTTGTCATGTTCGTCCTAAATAAGCAACTTCAATCCTTAACATTTATTTATATCATATTTTTTTAGATAATAATATTTAATTTGGACCTGTGTATACACGCAAATGTCGAAACAAATTACTATTTATTTATTTGAGTATTAAATCCGTATATACTGACAAATGTTGATTCAAAGTATCTTTTGTTTATGAGAATGTTAAACCCGTAAATACACACGTGTGTAGATTATAACTAGATTATAACTATATTCGTTCAGTTAAATGTTAAACCAAACTCGTGAGTTGGATGTCGAATAAAACTCTCTTTATTTATTTGAGTGTTTAACCCCTGAATACACAAAGATGTCGAATACACACCAAAGTGTAAAACAAAATCAATCACGTTCATTTTATATTCTCTTAATCCAAAACCCGTTAAACAATTGTGAGATGAATGGTAGATTAATGATAATAAATAATATAGATGGGGAATGCTCTCATGTAAGTCCATCCTTTAAATTAAACTCATGAATTACTTTGTAATTGTAAACGATATATACATTTATCTAAAACATAGAGACCTATTAAACGTTAATAGATTTCTTTTATTATATGCGAAAACTTTTATAATGTTTATTTAACCTAAATTTAATAATTTAATAAATTTTCTTAATCACCAATATAATGGAAAAGAAAATTTGTGATTGGTCAATAACATGTTGAATGAAATAAAAGATTTGATCGATTGATAGTTTTTATTTTTATTTTTTAAAATTGAATCTTATAAGCTTTTAGTATGTGAAATTTTTAAATGAGATTTCTTTAGAAGAATAAATAATATAATAAATTACTATAAATTTTGTTTTGAATAGAGTTGTGTGAATATCTTCTGTAGAAAAGATCCCCCGATTACATTTATATTAAATAAACATTGGATAACCATGTGCCGATTATTATTATTATTATGAATATGAATATGAATGAATATGAATATTACGGTATTATTATTGATTAAATCCAAACTTTGCTCGATCATAAACCACCGCATACACTCCAAATCTTCGCCAGTTCGCCGCTCGAAATTTGTTCTGTAAAAAGAGGCGGGCAATTTCCCTCCATTCCCAATTGTATCAAGCATCTTGTTTCCTTAATTTTCTCAAAATCCCTTAATAATCGGCACAACCTTCTATCCAGTGGCGGATCCAGGATTTTGATTCACGGGGGGCCACTTTTAATAGAACAATATAAACGGGTTAGCTAACTGCTAAAAACGGGTCGGAAATGTATGATAAAAATGTGTAGAAAAGAATATAAAATCTTTTAAAATGTGTAACAAAGTTTGGTATGTAAATGTATCCCATGAAAATAGCCTATATAGATATTTATAAATAATAAGAAGTCTAGCTTTTACCTAAAAATCCACTCCTTAATGAAAGCAAAATACATAAATATATCGGTTGGATTCAAGGAATTTCATGGAGACTATATACATAAAAACCCAACTAAATATGATTTTAGGTGGGCTTTTAGGTGGATGTCCATAATTCTAGCTTTTACCTATATAATTAGTTGGACTTTTAGGTGGATGTCATTAAATATATACATAAATATATAGTAGTGGGCTTGAAGTCATAAATATATACATATAAGTCTAGCTTTTACCTATATATTTAGTTGGGCTTTTAGGTGGATATACATAAATATATAGTATTGGGCTTGGAGTTACTGGGGGCCCGGGACCCCCCTCCTAACACTGTAAATCCGCCCCTGCTTCTATCAATCTTTAAATGGCTCGGTTGATTACGGATTTTACACCAAATCGTTCATCATCTCTATTGCAGTTCTTGAAGATCTTAGATTCACACCCAAATCGACAAAGAACTCAGGTTATTTCATCAAGTAAATTATGTTTTCTGCGTTTAATTTTGTTGTTTCAAAGTTCAATTGATTGCTTGTTTATATGGATGTCATTTTAAAACATGTAATATTATATCACCGTATCACTTTAGGGTTAGTATATGTTGCTTTTTTAATTTGTACTGTCAATAATTGATAACATTAGCTTTTCATTCCAGAGATTAAGGTTGCTTTTTATTACTTGTGTCTTCACTGACTGCATTATAAGTACAGAAGATTCTTAATTTTACACCACTTTGTTACTTTTGAATATCTTTAGATCGAGTTTTATTATGTTATCACATAACAAGTTTCATTAGGTGTGATGCTTACTTGGTTTCCCAACGATAAGATAACATAAGGATCACTGGTCATCATGTCTCGGACAGCTAAGTTTGTGCCTTTGACAACATTGACCTTTATCAGACCAATGAATTCAACGATACCTGCCTACACACAAAACATCAGACGGATACAGTGATAATGTTTTCAATAAAACTTTAATGTAGTTTAACATCCTGGTCAAACAAATTGTAATATTTAGCATAATCTTGTTAAAAATGGTATTTTCAGTATAGTTGACCCCATTTAACAATAATATCCATTCGATCCTTTTTTTTTTTTTTTTCTTTTTTCAAATTTTGGAATTTGTAAAGTAAAATGCATATATCAGAGGTGGTAAAATGGGTGGTCAGGCATGTTGGGTAGTGGAACAAAATGGCTTTGGGTCAAATGAGTAATAAGTTGGTACAGGACTGACCCATCAATACTTCTTGCTCCAACTTTGTGTGTATTGTAATGGTAATTGGTTGGAATAATAAGATAGTATCTTTTAGATAAAACAATTTAGGACGCTCTAAGCACTACTATACACGTTAGACAACCATTAACCCCTTAAACCCATTTGGTCGTTCATTCTAGCTAAAATTCCATATCTGACCCAATATTTATAAAATTATCAGATTACCTGTTACTAAATGATTGGGTGGAAATTACCATCTCTAGTACATATCATTAGTGTTACGATGTTACAAGCCCACAACCCTAACTTCATTTGAGCAGTTGATTAGATTTAGAGGTGGAAATTACAACCTAAATACTTATTATGAGTCAAATGAGTAAATTAAAAACTACTGCCAAAATAGGAATCGAGTCAATCAGGTCAACAACCGCCCAAAGTGTATTTAAGATGTATAAAAGCTTCTAAAGTCATTTAGTTCAGATAGTTAGATTGTAACTAAAATAACATCCAACAAACCAGCATTAATACTGGTATTTTTATCATAGTAGTAAATTAATAATGGTAAAAACAGATAACAATGTAATAGTGTTACCTTAACAACCAACCTGCAAAAGATGATAAGAATTGCACCACTTATATATGTCAGTAGGTTACAATATTAAGAGTCGACTTGACTACCTCTATTATGAACTTCCTGAAAAAGTTACTACCAAGTCTAACACTCTATTGCCTTATATTGTCTTGTATCGTCTTGTATCGTCTTCACTAATGTTGCCTTATAACATATTCATTACTTTTGTTGACTTATAATCTGTTACGTGATAGAAATCCTACTGAAGAATCATGGAAAATGAAGTCGATGATCAGGATCATTTGGTTAATTATGATAATAACGATGAGGTTATTGAATATGAATCAGAGGAGTATACTGATGATGAGGCGGATGGAAACAACACTTCAAATCAGAATGTAGTTAAGAGGGGCATAACCAGGTTATATAAGTTTCGCAAAAACTATGGCAAAGCTGGTGGAATAAAGCTCAGTGTAACCTTCGATGTGATGTATAGGATAACAGGGCCAAACAGAGCATTGTTTTCTAGTTTTTTAGGAGACCTAGTTCGTGAGCATATAGGTTTGAAGATTCTATCCTGGAAGAAGGTGGATTCAGAAGCAAGAGATAAACTATGGGATGAAATCACGGTACACATATACTATTTTGAAGCCATTACTACATAACTCTATCCTTCTGCATTTACATTATGTGCAACAAATTAATGACACTGTGTTACTTTTTGCAGCGATATTTTGATGTTGGCGAGACAGTTAGAAAGTTAGTAATGCTTCGTCTTGGTGGACTACTAAGGAATTTTAGAAGGAAATTGAGACAAAATTACATATTGCCCAACCAAAATACACCTTCAAAACTAAATGAAGTCCCGGCGAAGTATAGTGCAATTGTCACTAAATCAGAATGGGTCGGTTTTGTAAATTATACGACCACCGAGGAATACCAGGTTTTAATTAGTCTTTTTATTTAAGTCCATATATCTTTTATAATTTTGTGTTTACATCTAAACGCCTTATGCTTTTGTGTTGTAAGGGGAAGTCAGCTGCAACAAAAATGGCGCGTTCCAAGTCGGTTTATCAGCATACAATGGGAGGAGGTGGATACGTATATGTGAAAGAGAAAATGGTAAGATTACATAATGTTTGTTTTTCTATTCGTTTATTTGCTTCTTAACCATAGTTTACAATATAATGCAAATGTGTGGTAGTTTTGATTGAGTATTGTTTTGATGTCTAGTCCCCATCAATAATTGTTGTTTAGTGTTTTAGATAACTTCATAACGTTTAGTCCTCTGCATAATGCTCAAATAGTTGGAAGTAACATTCCTGTATGTTGTGGCATTGGAATATGTACATTTATACTTATTGTTATTGTTGAACTACAAATGTAATTGGTATGTCTCATGTTTTGTTCTGAGAGTGGTCCAGGTATGCATACAGTGCACATATACATTGCATACAGTGCACATATTCATTTTGTCTGAAAGTCGGTTCATTACTGTGATAACACAAATGTGTATTGGGTCAGCAGTCAATCTAGTCAGCAGCTCATGGTTTGTTTCCTGTTTTCCAGTCATTTTTTTAAGCTGTCAAATGTGGAATACAGGATGTATAGATGCAGCCTGCAAAGTAACTCATTGACCCAACCCGTTCGACCCGTTTGAAAAATCCGACCCAACCTGTTCGACCCAATTGAAAACCTGACCCGTTTCAACCTGAACCCATTTCAACCCAAACCCTTCCTAACCCTACCCAAACCCGACCCAATTGCCAGGTCTACGGTACATTGCCATCTTTGCCACATTTTAAAGCTTAAAGTATCATAAAACTGATTAACTGCAAATATAAATGGCCCGTTGTCGTTTGCAGGCTACATCTCGTTTTTCAGCTGCTTCCATTGCATAGTTGCACTTAATAGCATCATACATTCGTTTAACTTGGTTTAACTATACATGTGTACGTATTTGATGTTTAACAGATCTAAGATAAAGAAATTAAACCATTTGATGTTTAACATATCAAAGATAAAGAAATTAAACCAGATCAAGAAACCCCGCGTGCTTTAATGTGGGTGAAAGGAAGGATAAACAAAGCCGGAGAATTTCCAAATGAGGAGATTAAATTAGTTGGAAAAAAACTAGTAAGTTTGACTACAAATTTTATTATTACTTTATGTTTATGTTTGTATATAAACTTATTTTTATATTATTTGTGCAGAAAGAAACTGATGATAAGATCAATGAAGGAACCTTGAAGGCTGAACAGGGCACTGATGCCATTACAGTTGTATTTAAGGAAAAGGGAGGCTATGCACGAGGAGTGAGAAGTGGAGTGACATACAAGAGGTATTTTGATCTTCCTCGAAATAGACAAGCATCTGATGAAAGAGTTGCATTAATTCAAAGTGAACTTGATAATGAGAGACGTGAGCGTAAGGAAAAAGAAGTAGTAATCAAGAATTTGTCCGACGAGATGGCACAAACAAAGGGAATGGTTACTCAACCGATGAGTCAGTTGGCTGCACAAGGGGAGCAGTTACAGTCATTGTCAACTCAATTGCCAGCATCAAATGTAAGACATTTATTGTATTTATCTTCTTTCTAATATTGGAAGTGTTTGGGGAAATTAATACTTTAACATTATCTTTCTATCATTGGATTCAAACTAACTGGTTATATGATGTTAATCTTGATTTTTCAAGTTATTATAGTCATTTTCATAGTTTAACACACTTGTTCAGAATGCAGTCTGTTTTCACACTGGTCATCGGTCTGGTCATCGATCTGTTTTACTGTCTCCGGTTTTTTCACACTAGTTTAAACTAACTGTAACTCTCTGTGACTCTGCCTAGTGTGTGGACTTTAATAATACTGCCAACACTTGAAGTATAAAAACTTAACCAAAGGGGAAAACAGGTTAGAGAAAGTATGTGTAACACCCGCCAAATTAGGACTAGTAATTAGTGCATAATCATATGTTAATACATGTAATTAGTTCCTTGTTAGGCTAATTAATGTATCGAATTATATATATTGTTGAATATATACTAAAATGCGATTTGGTTAAATCGTACGCAATTTAAATCGAATGTATTTCGATTCAATTTTATACGGACGTTGGTGACCACTTTTATTAAATAACGCTTTTATATCCAAAAATATTATTTTGATAATATTTCGTATTCATTCGTATCGTACAAACCGAACTTACACAATTCAAAATAGTAAAACGCGCAAACGAAATAAACTAACTTACGTTTTATAACACAAATATAAAATGAATTGTAGAATATTTAAATAATATATCGCGTAATAAATCGTAATTTAAAACTTATAATTAAAATGTAAATAATTATTTAACGTTAAATGACGGAGCAAACGAACACCACATGGGACGCGGGGCGAAAAACTGGAAAAGTGGGGATAAACCCCCACCTCCCATCTTTTCCTCATTTCATCTTTCATTCTATCTTTCTCTCTCTTTATTTTTCTCTCTAAACAAACAAACCACCAATCCACCTAAATCGCAAAATACTACGACCAAACGCAACCGGATCATAAATATTTTTAGAGATTCACGACCACCTCGCGACGATCTACAACGCCACCTTTCCGGATTTTCATTTCGGCAAATTGTAAGTTTCCGACAAAATCCCGAAATTGAATCGATTCTTAGTAATTTTCATTTGTGGTTGTTTATATAACATGTATATGTCCATTACAATGTATAGAACACGATTTCATAGCTTAAAAACGAGTTTAAAATGGATTTTTCGCCGGAAAAACGTTGACAGCCGGACTTTCTGGGCTGGTGTTCATCCATGCGACACAAGCATTGTGTCGCATGTTGTGTCGTATTTTGGCATTTATGTCGCATAAAATCCCTTGTGTCGTACCTTATGTCGTACCAGATAATTTGTGTCGCAAGTCATGCGACACAACCACTATGTCGCATAACCCATACGACACAATCACTATGTCGCTGTTGAATCAGCATTTCGCATCCATGCGATACAACCCTTGTGTCGTATGGACATTGTGTCGTACTACTATGCGACACAACCCTTGTGTCGCATAACGAACTTTGTGTCGCATTTAGTGTCGCATAAAACAGCGGGTTTTCAAACCTCAATTTCACTAAGTGTCGGAACTATATAACCTCAAACCCTTATACGATACGACTTATAAAACACTTTGGGACACACTTTTAAGTGCAAAACGCCAATTACAAAATAATAATACTTAAAGTTTATTATTTCAAACCCATCACCAACGGGCCGTACACGTTTTCAAACGCTTAACAAATCAACCAAATTGAAGTAATTTGGACATATATAGTTGTGTAACAACTACAAGGGTGATCTTTTGAGATACCCAATCATGATTATAACCATCGCGTGTCGTGGACACCCTCAGGTTACAAGTCGTTGGACTTCATTTCTCGCTAATCAACTTACGTTTGTTTAAACGCTCTCAGACTCAGGTGAGTCTCATAGCCCCTCTTTTACTGTTTTACTCAGGGGTGTGATATACTGCTCAACTATTAACATGTGAACGCAAGTACCAACTTTTCATATACTACATGAGTTTTTTGAAACTAATCATTTTAAAGTCCTCCGTCAGCATAGTTGTTAATACGTTGTAGCGTGAATATTAGTATATGGTACCATATAGGATTGACCCTCCTCGTCCGGGTTAGCAAGCACTAACCGGGTAAACGGACGTACTAATATTTGGGAAGACGAATGTGGATTAGGCATTCGTGGATGCACCTCGCCCGGAATTCCCTATAGGGGACCCGGCCCTCGAGTTAAGCTCAACTATGTGCTCATGGCTGTATACACGATGACTATCATTTAATTGCTGGATGCAATTCATTATTTAATTGCTGGATGCAATTCATTATTTTAAATCTTGCGGTTCATACTATATTAACTGATTTCAAACCTGTGAGCTCACCAGCTTTATAGCTGACCTTTTAGCATATATCGCAGGTACCCAGCAGTAGGATGTTTCTGCTTCAGGACTTTAGCTCGAGTCAGCATACAGACGATTGAGATTTTCTTGCATTAGTATATTTTGTACAAGTACTTATGTACTGAAATCTCATTTTATTTAAACTCGAGCTATGTAAAGCTTTAAATGTTGTAAACATTTCTATTATCAATATATTTTGTTAAAACGATGCATATAGAGTCGTTTACTATATATCTTTGTGATTTGTTATTGATTAGTAACACCCAAATCAAGCTTCCGCAAATCATCAAATTTGGGGGTGTTACAGATTGGTATCAGAGCCTAAGGTTATAGTGAACTAGGTTGCATTTAGTGAGCCTAGACTATGACCATTAGGCAGTATTCCTTATTAAGTATGACTGGTTCAGGGATTACAGCATACGAGTTTAATTTAACATAGCCTGATCAACTATTAAGCAAAGATGATGTAAGATCTGAAGGTAGTTATGGCTGAACAGGATACAATAGAAGACTCTGACCTCGAGAGAACCGAGACTCAAACATGTTTATGCTAGACACTCAATAGGCTATATTATATAGGAGCTATATGAATATAGGCCTCAATCTTACTAACGCTTTGTCTCAGAAATGGCAAACATCCCATCAAATTCATCTCGTTCGCAATCCGGGTCGCAGAACCCAAGGGTAGCAAGGAGGAACAACAGGTTGCCTCGAGCTGGCCCGTATCCCACTCACATCGCCTTACCGGCCTTAGCCGCTAGGGTGAACCAACACGAGCAACGACTTCGCACCATGGATGTCGTGTTGCAGGAAACAAACGAAAACTGGCGACTTACATCTCTTGAACGCATAGAACAGGTCTCCGACGACCTTGAAACCACAAACAACAACATGGATGTCCTTCGTAACCAAATTATAGAAATAAGGGTGGAAAATGCCCTCCTGCAACAAAGAATGGAAGAATGCGAACAGCGCTCACTTGAAACAGAAGAGTATGCGCGTGGACTAACACAACGACTAGCACTCGCAGAAGACAACGCCCGTCAAGCTAGCAGACTTGCAAACACTGTGGATCGCCTCATTGAAATGATGGAACAGATTAATCTACGTTAAGACTAGTGTAGTCTTTGTCTTGTAATCTATCCTGTAATCTAGTAACTATCTACGCGCTACTCTATAATTCAGTCGGATGTAACAATTCCCGACATCTTTTGTAATACGTCTGTAGGATGTAACCTTTGAACTCGTATTAGCTATCAAATATTCCTTGTTGTTCAACTCATATTAATTGTCATTTTACATGTTGATGTCATGTATTACTGCTTTTCTACATGTACATCTATAACAAATACAACTTTCTTACAAAATCTCATGTATCTTCATTTCTTTTATTGAAGAATCATGCCGCCAAAGACACGACCTTACACCGATGCTCAGATTACGTCACTCATAACCCAGGCTGTTACTGAAGCCTTGGCTCGGAATACCCCACCCAACTCCACAAGAAACAGCGATACCGCTGGAACCTCTGCCGTCAAACCTTGTTCGTACAAGGACTTCCAAAGCTGCAAACCCTCGAGCTTTAAGGGTTCTGAAGGAGCCATCGGACTGATCAGATGGTTCGAGAAAATGGAAACTGTTTTCCGTGTCAGTAAATGCGCGGAGAACGACAAAGTAAACTTCGCCACCTGCTCTCTTGAAGATGATGCCCACTCTTGGTGGAATTCATATACCCAATCAGTGGGTGCTGGCATTGCCTACCAACTCACTTGGGAGGAATTGAAGGCAAAACTCACTGCCAAATACTGCTCTATCGCCAAACTCCAAAAGCTAGATGAGGAGTTCTGGAACTTGAAGGTTCAGGGTGGCGATATCGATGGTTATACCACCAGGTTTCAACAACTAGCTGCTCTCCGCCCAGCTATGGTTAGCACTGAACCTGATAAAATCAGGAAATTTGTCCTTGGTCTCCCTGATCCTGTTCGGGGACACGTCATCTCTTCAAAACCAGCCACCATTGACGGTGCGATCCTATTGGCCCAAGACCTGATGTCAATGAGCCAAGATTCTGAACAACCCGCTTCCTCCTCCCATAACAACAAACGCAAGTGGTCTGACCACCACAACAACTCCTCCAACCAACAAAACAAGAAACCCGACACCATCAAAGCTTACAACACCACCACTGACATCATCCGGGGTTACACTGGGAGCAAACCATACTGTTCCAAGTGCAGCCGTCATCATGAAGGTTCCTGTGGTCCCTTTTGCAACAACTGCAAGAGGTACGGCCACCTCACCAAAGACTGCCGCTCTCCCTCCAACAACAATTCCAACAACAACACCAGACCACCCAAAGTATGCTTTGAGTGTGGGAAACCCGGGCATTTCAGAGATTCGTGCCCAAAACTGAAGAACAACAACAACAACCGCAACAACAACAACAACACTCGCAGCAGAGCTTTCGTCATCAAATCTGGGGACGCCCGTCAAGACCCGAATGTGGTCTCGGGTATGTTCCTCCTCAACAACTTAACTGCTTCTGTTCTATTTGATACTGGTGCTGATAGAAGCTTTATCTCCGATGATTTTTGCCCATTACTTGACATCACTCTTGTTGCCTTAGATGTTAAGTACACTGTAGAGCTAGCGAATGGAAAACTTGTAGAAACCACCAGTGTGATACCTAATTGCACTTTAAACCTAGCTGACGAAACCTTTTCGATCGACCTGATACCCATTGAAATCGGAAGTTTTGACGTCATTATTGGAATGGACTGGTTGTCCAAACATCGAGCTGAAATTGTTTGTCACGATAAAATCGTCCGTATCCCACTCGCCGTTGGTGGAACCTTGATCATACAGGGGGAGACCGGTGGGACGGGACTCAATATAATCTCCTGCTTAAAAACCCGAAAATTTCTGAGAAAGGGTTACCCTGCAATACTCGCACACATCATGGAGAAGAAGTCGGAGGAGAAGCGACTTGCGGATGTGCCAATTGTTAGAGACTTTCCCGAAGTCTTTCCGGAAGAATTACCTGGTCTACCTCCGCCTAGACAGGTAGAGTTCTCGATTGATCTTGTGTCGGGTGCCGCACCGGTGGCCCGCGCACCGTACCGTTTAGCCCCATCCGAACTTCAGGAGTTGTCCTCTCAGTTACAGGAACTTCTGGATCGAGGATTC
Organism: Helichrysum umbraculigerum; assembly: GCA_949592205.1. NCBI lineage: Eukaryota > Viridiplantae > Streptophyta > Magnoliopsida > Asterales > Asteraceae > Helichrysum > Helichrysum umbraculigerum. The sequence continues at coordinate 168,856,577 of CATIUR010000001.1, read as the reverse complement.
ATTAGACCGAGTTCTTCACCTTGGGGAGCTCCGATCTTATTTGTCAAAAAGAAGGACGGTTCTTTCCGAATGTGCATTGACTACCGAGAATTGAACAAGTTGACCGTCAAGAACCGTTATCCACTTCCTCGCATTGATGATCTATTCGACCAACTTCAGGGTTCAAGTATCTACTCAAAAATCGACCTGCGATCAGGTTATCATCAGTTACGAGTTCGCGATGCCGATATTCCAAAAACTGCTTTCAGAACTCGTTACGGGCACTACGAATTCCAAGTGATGCCCTTTGGTCTAACAAACGCACCGGCTGTATTCATGGATCTCATGAACCGGGTGTGCAAACCTTACCTCGACAAGTTTGTCATTGTCTTTATCGATGACATACTCATTTACTCGCGCAACGAGCAGGAACATGCGCAACATCTTATGACCATCCTTGAACTACTTAGACACGAGGAGCTTTATGCTAAATTCTCTAAGTGTGAGTTCTGGATTCAAACCGTTCAATTTCTTGGTCACGTGATCGACAGTCAGGAAATTCACGTGGACCCATCAAAGATCGAGGCCATCAAAGACTGGCAAGCACCAACCTCTGCAACGGAAGTACGACAATTCTTGGGTCTTGCTGGGTATTATCGACGATTTATCGAAAATTTCTCTAAAATAGCTCAACCACTCACGGTACTGACTCAGAAGGACAAAAGGTTCGATTGGACCGACAAACAAGAGTCAGCGTTCCAACTTTTGAAACAAAAGCTTTGCAGTGCTCCAATTCTATCCTTACCCGAAGGCACTGATGACTTCGTGGTATACTGCGATGCTTCTCATCAAGGTCTTGGTTGCGTGCTGATGCAACGAGACAAAGTTATTGCCTATGCCTCACGACAGCTGAAAATTCACGAAAAGAACTACACCACTCACGATCTCGAACTTGGAGCTGTCGTCTTTGCTCTCAAAATCTGGAGACATTATCTCTACGGCACTAAGTGCACCATTTTTACCGATCACAAAAGTCTCCAACATATCTTCGACCAGAAGGATCTCAATATGAGGCAACGTCGATGGGTCGAGTTGCTTACCGATTACGATTGCGAGATCAAGTACCATCCAGGGAAGGCTAATGTTGTAGCCGATGCCCTCAGTCGAAAGGAACGACCAAAACCACTTCGAGTCCGAGCCCTCAGTATGACCATTCATAACGATCTTACCATTCAAATACATACCGCTCAGGTCGAAGCCCTGAAATCTGAAAACATCAAAAATGAAGCCTTGCGGGGCATTGACAAACAATTCGAAATCAGACCTAACGGGATTAGGTATTTCTCAAACCGAATCTGGTTGCCTAGTTTTGGGAACCTAAGAGACTTGGTGATGGACGAGGCTCACAAGTCTAAATATTCTATTCATCCGGGATCCGATAAGATGTACCACGGTATCAAGGAATTTTATTGGTGGCCAAACATGAAAGCCGAAATCGCCACTTATGTCAGCAAGTGTCTTACTTGCTCGAAAGTCAAAACCGAACATCAGAAACCTCCTGGTTTACTCCAACAACCTGAAATCCCTGAATGGAAATGGGATCAAATTGCCATGGATTTCATAACCAAACTACCCAAGTCGTCGAGCGGTTGCGATACCATTTGGGTGATCGTCGATCGTCTCACCAAATCTGCTCATTTCCTGGCAATCAAGGAAAACGATAAAATGGAACGCCTTACACAAATTTACATCAAGGAAATCATTTCTCATCACGGTGTTCCACTCTCGATCATCTCTGACAGAGATGCCCGTTTCACTTCTCACTTTTGGCAATCACTTCAGAAAGCATTGGGTACCCGTCTCGATATGAGTACCGCGTACCATCCTCAAACCGATGGCCAAAGTGAACGAACCATCCAAACACTGGAAGACATGCTACGAGCCTGCGTAGTTGATTTCGGAACAAACTGGGAAAGACATCTACCGTTGTGCGAATTTTCGTACAATAACAGTTATCACGCCAGCATTAAGGCTGCACCTTTTGAGGCACTGTACGGTCGTAAGTGCCGATCACCGATCTGTTGGACTGAGTTGGGAGATAGTCAACTCACTGGTCCTGAACTCATACACGCCACCACTGAGAAAATTGTGGAAATCCAAAACAGACTCAAAACCGCACGTGATCGTCAGAAAAGTTATGCTGACGTGAGACGCAAACCACTCGAGTTCCAAGTTGGGGATCGAGTACTCTTAAAAGTATCGCCTTGGAAGGGCGTCATCCGTTTTGGCAAACGCGGGAAATTGAATCCCAGATACATCGGGCCTTTTGAGATCCTTGAACGGATTGGCCCCGTAGCTTATCGATTGCAGCTGCCATCCGAACTCAGCAGCGTGCACCCTACTTTTCATATTTCAAACTTGAAGAAGTGTCTGTCTGATGAGACACTTATTATTCCATTAGATGAAATTCGTGTTGACGATAAACTTCATTTCGTTGAGGAACCCGCTGAAATTATGGACCGTGAGGTCAAACAACTGAAACAAAGTCGTATTCCCATCGTCAAGGTCAGATAGAATTCGCGGCGTGGTCCGGAATTCACCTGGGAACGGGAGGACCAAATGCGACTCAAATATCCTCAACTCTTCACTGATTCCACATCAAACACGAATTCGAGCTAAATTTCGGGACGAAATTCTTCTAACAGGGGGAGAATGTAACACCCGCCAAATTAGGACTAGTAATTAGTGCCTAATCATATGTTAATACATGTAATTAGTTCCTTGTTAGGCTAATTAATGTATCGAATTATATATATTGTTGAATATATACTAAAATGCGATTTGGTTAAATCGTACGCAATTTAAATCGAATGTATTTCGATTCAATTTTATACGGACGTTGGTGACCACTTTTATTAAATAACGCTTTTATATCCAAAAATATTATTTTGATAATATTTCGTATTCATTCGTATCGTACAAACCGAACTTACACAATTCAAAATAGTAAAACGCGCAAACGAAATAAACTAACTTACGTTTTATAACACAAATATAAAATGATTTGTAGAATATTTAAATAATATATCGCGTAATAAATCGTAATTTAAAACTTATAATTAAAATGTAAATAATTATTTAACGTTAAATGACGGAGCAAACGAACACCACACGGGACGCGGGGCGAAAAACTGGAAAAGTGGGGATAAACCCCCACCTCCCATCTTTTCCTCATTTCATCTTTCATTCTATCTTTCTCTCTCTTTATTTTTCTCTCTAAACAAACAAACCACCAATCCACCTAAATCGCAAAATACTACGACCAAACGCAACCGGATCATAAATATTTTTAGAGATTCACGACCACCTCGCGACGATCTACAACGCCACCTTTCCGGATTTTCATTTCGGCAAATTGTAAGTTTCCGACAAAATCCCGAAATTGAATCGATTCTTAGTAATTTTCATTTGTGGTTGTTTATATAACATGTATATGTCCATTACAATGTATAGAACACGATTTCATAGCTTAAAAACGAGTTTAAAACGGATTTTTCGCCGGAAAAACGTTGACAGCCGGACTTTCTGGGCTGGTGTTCATCCATGCGACACAAGCATTGTGTCGCATGTTGTGTCGTATTTTGGCATTTATGTCGCATAAAATCCCTTGTGTCGTACCTTATGTCGTACCAGATAATTTGTGTCGCAAGTCATGCGACACAACCGCTATGTCGCATAACCCATACGACACAATCACTATGTCGCTGTTGAATCAGCATTTCGCATCCATGCGATACAACCCTTGTGTCGTATGGACATTGTGTCGTACTACTATGCGACACAACCCTTGTGTCGCATAACGAACTTTGTGTCGCATTTAGTGTCGCATAAAACAGCGGGTTTTCAAACCTCAATTTCACTAAGTGTCGGAACTATATAACCTCAAACCCTTATACGATACGACTTATAAAACACTTTGGGACACACTTTTAAGTGCAAAACGCCAATTACAAAATAATAATACTTAAAGTTTATTATTTCAAACCCATCACCAACGGGCCGTACACGTTTTCAAACGCTTAACAAATCAACCAAATTGAAGTAATTTGGACATATATAGTTGTGTAACAACTACAAGGGTGATCTTTTGAGATACCCAATCATGATTATAACCATCGCGTGTCGTGGACACCCTCAGGTTACAAGTCGTTGGACTTCATTTCTCGCTAATCAACTTACGTTTGTTTAAACGCTCTCAGACTCAGGTGAGTCTCATAGCCCCTCTTTTACTGTTTTACTCAGGGGTGTGATATACTGCTCAACTATTAACATGTGAACGCAAGTACCAACTTTTCATATACTACATGAGTTTTTCGAAACTAATCATTTTAAAGTCCTCCGTCAGCATAGTTGTTAATACGTTGTAGCGTGAATATTAGTATATGGTACCATATAGGATTGACCCTCCTCGTCCGGGTTAGCAAGCACTAACCGGGTAAACGGACGTACTAATATTTGGGAAGACGAATGTGGATTAGGCATTCGTGGAGGCACCTCGCCCGGAATTCCCTATAGGGGACCCGGCCCTCGAGTTAAGCTCAACTATGTGCTCATGGCTGTATACACGATGACTATCATTTAATTGATGGATGCAATTCATTATTTAATTGCTGGATGCAATTCATTATTTTAAATCTTGCGGTTCATACTATATTAACTGATTTCAAACCTGTGAGCTCACCAGCTTTATAGCTGACCTTTTAGCATATATCGCAGGTACCCAGCAGTAGGATGTTTCTGCTTCAGGACTTTAGCTCGAGTCAGCATACAGACGATTGAGATTTTCTTGCATTAGTATATTTTGTACAAGTACTTATGTACTGAAATCTCATTTTATTTAAACTCGAGCTATGTAAAGCTTTAAATGTTGTAAACATTTCTATTATCAATATATTTTGTTAAAACGATGCATATAGAGTCGTTTACTATATATCTTTGTGATTTGTTATTGATTAGTAACACCCAAATCAAGCTTCCGCAAATCATCAAATTTGGGGGTGTTACAGATTGGTATCAGAGCCTAAGGTTATAGTGAACTAGGTTGCATTTAGTGAGCCTAGACTATGACCATTAGGCAGTATTCCTTATTAAGTATGACTGGTTCAGGGATTACAGCATACGAGTTTAATTTAACATAGCCTGATCAACTATTAAGCAAAGATGATGTAAGATCTGAAGGTAGTTATGGCTGAACAGGATACAATAGAAGACTCTGACCTCGAGAGAACCGAGACTCAAACATGTTTATGCTAGACACTCAATAGGCTATATTATATAGGAGCTATATGAATATAGGCCTCAATCTTACTAACGCTTTGTCTCAGAAATGGCAAACATCCCATCAAATTCATCTCGTTCGCAATCCGGGTCGCAGAACCCAAGGGTAGCAAGGAGGAACAACAGGTTGCCTCGAGCTGGCCCGTATCCCACTCACATCGCCTTACCGGCCTTAGCCGCTAGGGTGAACCAACACGAGCAACGACTTCGCACCATGGATGTCGTGTTGCAGGAAACAAACGAAAACTGGCGACTTACATCTCTTGAACGCATAGAACAGGTCTCCGACGACCTTGAAACCACAAACAACAACATGGATGTCCTTCGTAACCAAATTATAGAAATAAGGGTGGAAAATGCCCTCCTGCAACAAAGAATGGAAGAATGCGAACAGCGCTCACTTGAAACAGAAGAGTATGCGCGTGGACTAACACAACGACTAGCACTCGCAGAAGACAACGCCCGTCAAGCTAGCAGACTTGCAAACACTGTGGATCGCCTCATTGAAATGATGGAACAGATTAATCTACGTTAAGACTAGTGTAGTCTTTGTCTTGTAATCTATCCTGTAATCTAGTAACTATCTACGCGCTACTCTATAATTCAGTCGGATGTAACAATTCCCGACATCTTTTGTAATACGTCTGTAGGATGTAACCTTTGAACTCGTATTAGCTATCAAATATTCCTTGTTGTTCAACTCATATTAATTGTCATTTTACATGTTGATGTCATGTATTACTGCTTTTCTACATGTACATCTATAACAAATACAACTTTCTTACAAAATCTCATGTATCTTCATTTCTTTTATTGAAGAATCATGCCGCCAAAGACACGACCTTACACCGATGCTCAGATTACGTCACTCATAACCCAGGCTGTTACTGAAGCCTTGGCTCGGAATACCCCACCCAACTCCACAAGAAACAGCGATACCGCTGGAACCTCTGCCGTCAAACCTTGTTCGTACAAGGACTTCCAAAGCTGCAAACCCTCGAGCTTTAAGGGTTCTGAAGGAGCCATCGGACTGATCAGATGGTTCGAGAAAATGGAAACTGTTTTCCGTGTCAGTAAATGCGCGGAGAACGACAAAGTAAACTTCGCCACCTGCTCTCTTGAAGATGATGCCCACTCTTGGTGGAATTCATATACCCAATCAGTGGGTGCTGGCATTGCCTACCAACTCACTTGGGAGGAATTGAAGGCAAAACTCACTGCCAAATACTGCTCTATCGCCAAACTCCAAAAGCTAGATGAGGAGTTCTGGAACTTGAAGGTTCAGGGTGGCGATATCGATGGTTATACCACCAGGTTTCAACAACTAGCTGCTCTCCGCCCAGCTATGGTTAGCACTGAACCTGATAAAATCAGGAAATTTGTCCTTGGTCTCCCTGATCCTGTTCGGGGACACGTCATCTCTTCAAAACCAGCCACCATTGACGGTGCGATCCTATTGGCCCAAGACCTGATGTCAATGAGCCAAGATTCTGAACAACCCGCTTCCTCCTCCCATAACAACAAACGCAAGTGGTCTTACCACCACAACAACTCCTCCAACCAACAAAACAAGAAACCCGACACCATCAAAGCTTACAACACCACCACTGACATCATCCGGGGTTACACTGGGAGCAAACCATACTGTTCCAAGTGCAGCCGTCATCATGAAGGTTCCTGTGGTCCCTTTTGCAACAACTGCAAGAGGTACGGCCACCTCACCAAAGACTGCCGCTCTCCCTCCAACAACAATTCCAACAACAACACCAGACCACCCAAAGTATGCTTTGAGTGTGGGAAACCCGGGCATTTCAGAGATTCGTGCCCAAAACTGAAGAACAACAACAACAACCGCAACAACAACAACAACACTCGCAGCAGAGCTTTCGTCATCAAATCTGGGGACGCCCGTCAAGACCCGAATGTGGTCTCGGGTATGTTCCTCCTCAACAACTTAACTGCTTCTGTTCTATTTGATACTGGTGCTGATAGAAGCTTTATCTCCGATGATTTTTGCCCATTACTTGACATCACTCCTGTTGCCTTAGATGTTAAGTACACTGTAGAGCTAGCGAATGGAAAACTTGTAGAAACCACCAGTTTGATACCTAATTGCACTTTAAACCTAGCTGACGAAACCTTTTCGATCGACCTGATACCCATTGAAATCGGAAGTTTTGACGTCATTATTGGAATGGACTGGTTGTCCAAACATCGAGCTGAAATTGTTTGTCACGATAAAATCGTCCGTATCCCACTCGCCGTTGGTGGAACCTTGATCATACAGGGGGAGACCGGTGGGACGGGACTCAATATAATCTCCTGCTTAAAAACCCGAAAATTTCTGAGAAAGGGTTACCCTGCAATACTCGCACACATCATGGAGAAGAAGTCGGAGGAGAAGCGACTTGCGGATGTGCCAATTGTTAGAGACTTTCCCGAAGTCTTTCCGGAAGAATTACCTAGTCTACCTCCGCCTAGACAGGTAGAGTTCTCGATTGATCTTGTGTCGGGTGCCGCACCGGTGGCCCGCGCACCGTACCGTTTAGCCCCATCCGAACTTCAGGAGTTGTCCTCTCAGTTACAGGAACTTCTGGATCGAGGATTCATTAGACCGAGTTCTTCACCTTGGGGAGCTCCGATCTTATTTGTCAAAAAGAAGGACGGTTCTTTCCGAATGTGCATTGACTACCGAGAATTGAACAAGTTGACCGTCAAGAACCGTTATCCACTTCCTCGCATTGATGATCTATTCGACCAACTTCAGGGTTCAAGTATCTACTCAAAAATCGACCTGCGATCAGGTTATCATCAGTTACGAGTTCGCGACGCCGATATTCCAAAAACTGCTTTCAGAACTCGTTACGGGCACTACGAATTCCAAGTGATGCCCTTTGGTCTAACAAACGCACCGGCTGTATTCATGGATCTCATGAACCGGGTGTGCAAACCTTACCTCGACAAGTTTGTCATTGTCTTTATCGATGACATACTCATTTACTCGCGCAACGAGCAGGAACATGCGCAACATCTTATGACCATCCTTGAACTACTTAGACACGAGGAGCTTTATGCTAAATTCTCTAAGTGTGAGTTCTGGATTCAAACCGTTCAATTTCTTGGTCACGTGATCGACAGTCAGGAAATTCACGTGGACCCATCAAAGATCGAGGCCATCAAAGACTGGCAAGCACCAACCTCTGCAACGGAAGTACGACAATTCTTGGGTCTTGCTGGGTATTATCGACGATTTATCGAAAATTTCTCTAAAATAGCTCAACCACTCACGGTACTGACTCAGAAGGACAAAAGGTTCGATTGGACCGACAAACAAGAGTCAGCGTTCCAACTTTTGAAACAAAAGCTTTGCAGTGCTCCAATTCTATCCTTACCCGAAGGCACTGATGACTTCGTGGTATACTGCGATGCTTCTCATCAAGGTCTTGGTTGCGTGCTGATGCAACGAGACAAAGTTATTGCCTATGCCTCACGACAGCTGAAAATTCACGAAAAGAACTACACCACTCACGATCTCGAACTTGGAGCTGTCGTCTTTGCTCTCAAAATCTGGAGACATTATCTCTACGGCACTAAGTGCACCATTTTTACCGATCACAAAAGTCTCCAACATATCTTCGACCAGAAGGATCTCAATATGAGGCAACGTCGATGGGTCGAGTTGCTTACCGATTACGATTGCGAGATCAAGTACCATCCAGGGAAGGCTAATGTTGTAGCCGATGCCCTCAGTCGAAAGGAACGACCAAAACCACTTCGAGTCCGAGCCCTCAGTATGACCATTCATAACGATCTTACCATTCAAATCCATACCGCTCAGGTCGAAGCCCTGAAATCTGAAAACATCAAAAATGAAGCCTTGCGGGGCATTGACAAACAATTCGAAATCAGACCTAACGGGATTAGGTATTTCTCAAACCGAATCTGGTTGCCTAGTTTTGGGAACCTAAGAGACTTGGTGATGGACGAGGCTCACAAGTCTAAATATTCTATTCATCCGGGATCCGATAAGATGTACCACGGTATCAAGGAATTTTATTGGTGGCCAAACATGAAAGCCGAAATCGCCACTTATGTCAGCAAGTGTCTTACTTGCTCGAAAGTTAAAACCGAACATCAGAAACCTCCTGGTTTACTCCAACAACCTGAAATCCCCGAATGGAAATGGGATCAAATTGCCATGGATTTCATAACCAAACTACCCAAGTCGTCGAGCGGTTGCGATACCATTTGGGTGATCGTCGATCGTCTCACCAAATCTGCTCATTTCCTGGCAATCAAGGAAAACGATAAAATGGAACGCCTTACACAAATTTACATCAAGGAAATCATTTCTCATCACGGTGTTCCACTCTCGATCATCTCTGACAGAGATGCCCGTTTCACTTCTCACTTTTGGCAATCACTTCAGAAAGCATTGGGTACCCGTCTCGATATGAGTACCGCGTACCATCCTCAAACCGATGGCCAAAGTGAACGAACCATCCAAACACTGGAAGACATGCTACGAGCCTGCGTAGTTGATTTCGGAACAAACTGGGAAAGACATCTACCGTTGTGCGAATTTTCGTACAATAACAGTTATCACGCCAGCATTAAGGCTGCACCTTTTGAGGCACTGTACGGTCGTAAGTGCCGATCACCGATCTGTTGGACTGAGTTGGGAGATAGTCAACTCACTGGTCCTGAACTCATACACGCCACCACTGAGAAAATTGTGGAAATCCAAAACAGACTCAAAACCGCACGTGATCATCAGAAAAGTTATGCTGACGTGAGACGCAAACCACTCGAGTTCCAAGTTGGGGATCGAGTACTCTTAAAAGTATCGCCTTGGAAGGGCGTCATCCGTTTTGGCAAACGCGGGAAATTGAATCCCAGATACATCGGGCCTTTTGAGATCCTTGAACGGATTGGCCCCGTAGCTTATCGATTGCAGCTGCCATCCGAACTCAGCAGCGTGCACCCTACTTTTCATATTTCAAACTTGAAGAAGTGTCTGTCTGATGAGACACTTATTATTCCATTAGATGAAATTCGTGTTGACGATAAACTTCATTTCGTTGAGGAACCCGCTGAAATTATGGACCGTGAGGTCAAACAACTGAAACAAAGTCGTATTCCCATCGTCAAGGTCAGATGGAATTCGCGGCGTGGTCCGGAATTCACCTGGGAACGGGAGGACCAAATGCGACTCAAATATCCTCAACTCTTCACTGATTCCACATCAAACACGAATTCGAGCTAAATTTCGGGACGAAATTCTTCTAACAGGGGGAGAATGTAACACCCGCCAAATTAGGACTAGTAATTAGTGCCTAATCATATGTTAATACATGTAATTAGTTCCTTGTTAGGCTAATTAATGTATCGAATTATATATATTGTTGAATATATACTAAAATGCGATTTGGTTAAATCGTACGCAATTTAAATCGAATGTATTTCGATTCAATTTTATACGGACGTTGGTGACCACTTTTATTAAATAACGCTTTTATATCCAAAAATATTATTTTGATAATATTTCGTATTCATTCGTATCGTACAAACCGAACTTACACAATTCAAAATAGTAAAACGCGCAAACGAAATAAACTAACTTACGTTTTATAACACAAATATAAAATGATTTGTAGAATATTTAAATAATATATCGCGTAATAAATCGTAATTTAAAACTTATAATTAAAATGTAAATAATTATTTAACATTAAATGACGGAGCAAACGAACACCACACGGGACGCGGGGCGAAAAACTGGAAAAGTGGGGATAAACCCCCACCTCCCATCTTTTCCTCATTTCATCTTTCATTCTATCTTTCTCTCTCTTTATTTTTCTCTCTAAACAAACAAACCACCAATCCACCTAAATCGCAAAATACTACGACCAAACGCAACCGGATCATAAATATTTTTAGAGATTCACGACCACCTCGCGACGATCTACAACGCCACCTTTCCGGATTTTCATTTCGGCAAATTGTAAGTTTCCGACAAAATCCCGAAATTGAATCGATTCTTAGTAATTTTCATTTGTGGTTGTTTATATAACATGTATATGTCCATTACAATGTATAGAACACGATTTCATAGCTTAAAAACGAGTTTAAAACGGATTTTTCGCCGGAAAAACGTTGACAGCCGGACTTTCTGGGCTGGTGTTCATCCATGCGACACAAGCATTGTGTCGCATGTTGTGTCGTATTTTGGCATTTATGTCGCATAAAATCCCTTGTGTCGTACCTTATGTCGTACCAGATAATTTGTGTCGCAAGTCATGCGACACAACCACTATGTCGCATAACCCATACGACACAATCACTATGTCGCTGTTGAATCAGCATTTCGCATCCATGCGATACAACCCTTGTGTCGTATGGACATTGTGTCGTACTACTATGCGACACAACCCTTGTGTCGCATAACGAACTTTGTGTCGCATTTAGTGTCGCATAAAACAGCGGGTTTTCAAACCTCAATTTCACTAAGTGTCGGAACTATATAACCTCAAACCCTTATACGATACGACTTATAAAACACTTTGGGACACACTTTTAAGTGCAAAACGCCAATTACAAAATAATAATACTTAAAGTTTATTATTTCAAACCCATCACCAACGGGCCGTACACGTTTTCAAACGCTTAACAAATCAACCAAATTGAAGTAATTTGGACATATATAGTTGTGTAACAACTACAAGGGTGATCTTTTGAGATACCCAATCATGATTATAACCATCGCGTGTCGTGGACACCCTCAGGTTACAAGTCGTTGGACTTCATTTCTCGCTAATCAACTTACGTTTGTTTAAACGCTCTCAGACTCAGGTGAGTCTCATAGCCCCTCTTTTACTGTTTTACTCAGGGGTGTGATATACTGCTCAACTATTAACATGTGAACGCAAGTACCAACTTTTCATATACTACATGAGTTTTTCGAAACTAATCATTTTAAAGTCCTCCATCAGCATAGTTGTTAATACGTTGTAGCGTGAATATTAGTATATGGTACCATATAGGATTGACCCTCCTCGTCCGGGTTAGCAAGCACTAACCGGGTAAACGGACGTACTAATATTTGGGAAGACGAATGTGGATTAGGCATTCGTGGAGGCACCTCGCCCGGAATTCCCTATAGGGGACCCGGCCCTCGAGTTAAGCTCAACTATGTGCTCATGGCTGTATACACGATGACTATCATTTAATTGCTGGATGCAATTCATTATTTAATTGCTGGATGCAATTCATTATTTTAAATCTTGCGGTTCATACTATATTAACTGATTTCAAACCTGTGAGCTCACCAGCTTTATAGCTGACCTTTTAGCATATATCGCAGGTACCCAGCAGTAGGATGTTTCTGCTTCAGGACTTTAGCTCGAGTCAGCATACAGACGATTGAGATTTTCTTGCATTAGTATATTTTGTACAAGTACTTATGTACTGAAATCTCATTTTATTTAAACTCGAGCTATGTAAAGCTTTAAATGTTGTAAACATTTCTATTATCAATATATTTTGTTAAAACGATGCATATAGAGTCGTTTACTATATATCTTTGTGATTTGTTATTGATTAGTAACACCCAAATCAAGCTTCCGCAAATCATCAAATTTGGGGGTGTTACAGATTGGTATCAGAGCCTAAGGTTATAGTGAACTAGGTTGCATTTAGTGAGCCTAGATTATGACCATTAGGCAGTATTCCTTATTAAGTATGACTGGTTCAGGGATTACAGCATACGAGTTTAATTTAACATAGCCTGATCAACTATGTACAATTAAGCAAAGATGATGTAAGATCTGAAGGTAGTTATGGCTGAACAGGATACAATAGAAGACTCTGACCTCGAGAGAACCGAGACTCAAACATGTTTATGCTAGACACTCAATAGGCTATATTATATAGGAGCTATATGAATATAGGCCTCAATCTTACTAACGCTTTGTCTCAGAAATGGCAAACATCCCATCAAATTCATCTCGTTCGCAATCCGGGTCGCAGAACCCAAGGGTAGCAAGGAGGAACAACAGGTTGCCTCGAGCTGGCCCGTATCCCACTCACATCGCCTTACCGGCCTTAGCCGCTAGGGTGAACCAAAACGAGCAACGACTTCGCACCATGGATGTCGTGTTGCAGGAAACAAACGAAAACTGGCGACTTACATCTCTTGAACGCATAGAACAGGTCTCCGATGACCTTGAAACCACAAACAACAACATGGATGTCCTTCGTAACCAAATTATAGAAATAAGGGTGGAAAATGCCCTCCTGCAACAAAGAATGGAAGAATGCGAACAGCGCTCACTTGAAACAGAAGAGTATGCGCGTGGACTAACACAACGACTAGCACTCGCAGAAGACAACGCCCGTCAAGCTAGCAGACTTGCAAACACTGTGGATCGCCTCATTGAAATGATGGAACAGATTAATCTACGTTAAAACTAGTGTAGTCTTTGTCTTGTAATCTATCCTGTAATCTAGTAACTATCTACGCGCTACTCATCGAAAAAGATAGGAGTGGTGGAACATTGAGGACACCTTGAGGAGTCTCTAAAGAAGTTGACCGAGCACCCATTTCTGAACACCTTGAGGACATCTCTAAAGAAGTTGATGTTTCTGCAAAAAAGGTTCTAACTTTTTTGTACCATTATATCAGGCGGTGAAAAATGGGTGGGTAGGTGGGCGGGTTCGGGCAGCTGGGTCTAAATGGGTTGGGTCTAAACGGAATTGGGTCTAAATGGGTTCGGGTATGAACGGGCACGGGGCTGAATGGGCGCGGGTTTGAACGGGCTCGAGTTAAAACGGGTTTCATTTCTTGATTTTATTGGCAGATTTTGCCAGTAGTAATTGTAATTTTGCCAACATTTTCATTTGATATTGCTAATTACAAATGCATTTATTAATTTATATTACAGGTGTCTCCGGTGGACATTAATCCTAAACAATGCAGTACTGATCAAGAGGGCGGATCACCGTTAAGTGTTGTTGGATGTGAGAAGGATGCTAGCATTCAGAATTCTACATGACTTGTAACTTCAGAAAATGAAATGGAAACAATGGTAAGTGTTAGAGATTAGGGATTATTATTTATATTATTTATGTGATTTGCTAGCTGTCTTATTCCCTCTACAACTGTCACAGCTTTAAACCTTTGCTATTCCTGACCTGATCCTAGACCCATTTCTGATTTGACCCAGACCTGTTCCTGTCACAGCTTTAAACCTTTGCTATTCCCGACCTTTGCTAAACCTTTGCTACAACTGACATGGTAGTATGGTTGTACATTTAAGTTTCTGTTACATTACATATTAGTTAGCTTAACAAACTACATGTAGGTAATAGTAGGTAAACAAGACTTGTTGTCATGGTAGTATGGTTGTATACTTGTATCTCTTAAGAATTGCCGGACTTTCCACATGAGAATGCACCTAAATGACTTAATCAAGTACCTGTAGTACCTGTAGCTTAATCAAGTACCCCATGTGATTTTTGAATTTTACATACATGACTTATTTACATGTTTTATATATATAGGAACTTCATAACTAAGTTAGTTAGGCATTTAAGTTTCTGTTATATTACATATTAGTTAGCTTAATCAACTACATGTAGGTAATCGTAGGTAAACAAGACTTATTGATTTGACCCAGACCCAGACCCATTTATGTGATTTGACCCAGACCCATTTAGGTGATTTGACACAGACCCATTTCTGACCTGATCCCAGACCCATTTCTGACCTGATCCCAGACCTGATCTAGTTCTGTTACCGGAACCTGTTCCTGACTAATGTCTTGTTCCTGTTCGAGATATAATTATCGATTTTTCCTGCCCTTATCGATTTGACCCAGACCTGTTCCTGTGTTTCCTGTTCCTGTTTAAGTTTCTGTTACATTATATATTAGTTACCTTAATCAAGTACCCCTTGTGATTTTCGAGTACCTGTAGCTTAAGTTTCCTGTGATTTTCGTTTAAGTTTCCTGTTCATGTTTAAGTACCTATAGCTTAATCAAGTACCCCTTGTAATTTTTAAATTTTACATACATGACTTATTTACAGTATTTTATATATATATATATGTATATATATAGGAACTGCATAACTCCGTTGGATCTTACAAAACACCAGAATCACAGCAAAACGCATATCCACGTCCAGAGTCCAGATCAAACGAAAATGTGTCTCCACCACTACTACTACCACAAGTATGTATTTCAACATGTTCATAATTTCTTTACTTCAATTACTTTAAAATGTATATAAGCCAAAAATCAATTTTTTTTAGGAATTTAAGTGTAGACTGTGGCACTTAAAGAAATCAAGTATTATTGCTTTGGGTACCGTATACCAGTTAGATGGAAAACAAATGCTTCATAGCAAAAAACTCCCAAATGATTGTTACAAAGTGTCAATTGAAGAATCGTTAGTGGATGCAACATGCATACCGGACGTAGGAAATAATGGTTTCAAAAGAGTTATTGATGTAGTAGGTAGTTTTGTTGCTTGGCCAAAGAATCAAGTGGTTTTTGATGAAAAGGTAAATACATTTGTTTTATAAACCTATTCTTCATATTTAATTTAATTTTTGATACATTTGGTTTTTGTTTCGTATAGGTAACACCACCAGCTTCCATACCAAAGGTTGGTGAGAACAAAGTTGCACCTAAATGCCAAAAAAAGCGCAAATTTATCTCTCGTGATAGCGTGCAAAAGAAAGCGAGGCCCAACTTGAAGAGTCAAAAGTCTTTAAATTTGTTATTTTTTAATTTATAGATCATGGTTATTTTATCTTTTTTTATGTACGACATTCAACTATATATTTGGTTTAGTTTAGTTATGACATTCCAATTTTGTTTTGTTTGAATTTGTTTGGTTTGTTTTCTTATGTTTTGTTATATATTGCAACTATATATATATATATATATATATATATATATATATGGTCACACTATTAACACTTCTGGCCACTGTCTGCTTAATTTGTTGTGTGACTAAATATTACAAAACGTCACACAAACAACAAATTCATTTGGCCATTTGATGCACAACAGTCACACAAAAAACACATTTACTTGTCTTTAAAAAGCATATGGTCACACTTATCCAAACTTTTGGCCACTTATTGCTTGATTGTATGTGACTAAATCCTCATTCAAAACATGCCTTGTGTGACTAAATATTATAAAACGCTACAGAAATATAAAATTCATGTGACCATTGAATGTCACACAAAATACACATTTACTTTACATTAAAAAGCATATTGCCACACTTATTATTACTTTTGGCCATTTTTTACTTAATTGTATGTGACTACATCCCCCAAAAAAATATGCCTTGTGTGACTAAATATGACAAAACGCCACAGAAACATAAAATTCATGTGGCCATTGGATACACAATAGTCACCAAAAAAACACATTTACTTATCTTTAAAAAGCATATGGTCACACTTAATAAAACTTTTGGCCACTTATTGCTTAATTGTAGGTGACTAGATCCCCATAAAAAACACGCCTTGTGTGACTAAATATTACAAAACGCTACACAAACATAAAATTCATGTGGCCATTGAATGAACAATTGTCACACAAAATACACATTTACTTTACTTTAAAAAACATATGGTCACATTTATTATCACTTTTGGCCATTTTTTGCTTAATTGTATGTGACTAAATCCCAAAAAAAAAAAATGCGTTGTGTGACTAAATATGACAAAACGCCACGGAAACATAAAATTCATGTGGCCATTGGATGAACAATAGTCACACAATAAACTAATTTACTTGTCTTTAAAAAGTATATGGTCACACTTATTAAAACTTTTTGCCACTTTATGATTAATTGTACGTGACTAAATCACCAAAAAAATCAATCGTTGTGTAATTAAATCATCGCAAAGGCCACATATATTATATATTCATGTGGCCAAAGGACGGAAAATAGTCACACAAAATACACATACACACTTACTTGATTTTACCAATCATATGGTCACACTCATTAACAGTTTTGGCCACTTTTTGCTTAATTGTATGTGACTAATTCCCTAAAAATACATTCGTTGTGTGACTAAATAATCGCAAATGCCACATCTATTATATATTCATGTAGCCAAAGGACGAACAATAGCTACTCTCAAAAACCGCTCGTGTGACTATAAAGTGTTTACGGTCACTAAAACTGATTAAAACAAAATAAAGTTCCACCCAATTAGTCACACATTTTATGGTTTTGGTTACTGATTTTAAATGGATACGACCACTAACTCGCTAATGTCACTGTATGTACCCTATGGTCGCTCGACCTTTCGTCACACCTACGTTAAAAAACCAAGTGTGACTATATGCATATCGTCACACTTTTTTGGTGTAACGAAATCACAATTTTGTTCTAGTGCACAAAGGAAGCAAGAACAGACAGTTGCTGTTCAGCAGATTTCACACTCATAGGCATCTTGTGATGCTCTTGAGGTGACTTCTCAGTATTCTTTCCCTTTGTCTCATCACTAGAGGAGGAAATAAAGCACAGATCTTCAGAAATCATTTCTCCATTTTCACCAGTATCACCAACTAACAGTGCAGTTGTCGAACTAGAGGACGCAATCGAAAGATTTGTCTTTCCATGATATCACCCAGGGTTCTGAACCTGATCAGAATCACTATCTCTTGACTTTCTGGAGAAATCATAACCTTTCAGCTTGCCAATGACTTGCTCTAAGGTAATAGTAGAATACCTGGTTTCGTTATCCTTAATCATAACGCCATACATTTCCCATTTAGAAGGCAAACCCTCAAGAAACTTGTCGGTTTTAGCTACTTCTTCTTCAACAATCTCATGGTATTCCAGTTCACTTAGCAGATGGTAGAAACGCGTGACATAGGCATCAAGATCTTCTCCTTTTAAAGCTTTAAACATAGTAAACTGCTTTTTGAGAAGACTCCTCTTGCCAGCTCTCACCTGTGGACTTCCCTCACCTCTTTTCTCTAGAGCTTCCCAGAGCGTTCTAGCAGTATGAAAAGACTTCAGTTGATGAGCGATTTCTTTAGGAAGACACATCTTTATGCAAGAATGTGTTTTATTTTCATTTCTGTACGCTTCCTTCTGTTCATCACTCATGTTTGGATAGGTAAGAACCACAATGGCATTTTGAACAGTTTGAGTAGGTGCGGTGTATCCACTCTTGATACACATCCAGATTGACAGGTCATGGAATCTACAGTAAGATTCAAATCTGTCCTTCCAATTGTAGTAATCTTCGATCCTCAACAACTTAGGTGGAACGTTCGACTTTCCCACCTCGTGTTCCATCTCGATCATTCTACTTAAGTCAGACATCTTAAAAACGTAAAATTAAACTGTTTAGCGAATTCAGAAAACTCAACTCGCAGGACTCAGCTCAACTCGCATCTCAGCTCGACTCGCAGAATATGTCGATTCGCAAGCCTCAGTTCGGATCGCTAAAGATGTCGATTCGTAAGCGATTTCAATTCGCGAGAGATCTCAGTTCGACTCGCAAGTCTCAGTTCGACTCGCTAGTTCAACTCGGTTCGCAGGCGAAGCTGGAACCCTAATCTCGACTCGCGAAACGGCTGTTAAACCCAAAAACGAATGTTTAAGGTATTTTTACGATTGAAACAGGAAATTTCGACCGTAAACAAACCCTAAAACGTCCAGAGAGTGATTTTGATCGTTAGTATGTACTTATGCACGTATAAACGATCCGAATCACAACGCAATCACCTCTAAAACTTATGAACACACTCGTATTTAGCCCGAAATCTCTGATACCAGATGTAAGTCCCTAGTTCTAGGATCGATAACTTCGTTATCTGTAGTATTAAGGTGCGGAATCCCTCAATACGGTGTTATCTTACTAACAACGAGTACGTTTGTAATTGCGTATATTAAAGCTTAACTTTAAACGATAAAACGTCAAAGCCTAGCCGTTAGGTATAAGTTTTCTCTGGAAAACCTTGAGTTCGCTGATTGAGAGTCGAATGCCAAAAAGTTATGTTTTTCACGTATGAAAAATCATTATATAGTCTGGTCTCGGCTCGGCTCGCATGGGCCTGCGAGTTCGGCCCAACTCGCCTCGTAGCCCAAGCCCATTACCAAGCTCGTCTCGTTATTGATCTCCACGAGTTCAGTTCTCATCTCGGCTCGCAAGGCTCGCGACCTGAGAACTCGACTCGCACAGAATGTATTTATTTCGTATTTAACATTCGTCCAACTTAACACAATAATATGTTTAACGAATATTACTAACAAAACAAATATTCATTTACAAATCTAAACCGATATACAAACGTAATAATAATTACACCAGTCCTATTTCAAGCTAGATCTGTTATCACAATATATGTCTCAACAGTAGTAAAAACACCCCAATTCTTAAAAACCAAATTTTTTCTTTTGGTCTATTCGGGTATCTAATTTCTCTCGTCGATAGATTTACCCGAAATATAAAATGTTAAAAAAAGAATTTTACGAAGAGGTGGTACCGATTAAAATATACAAGCCAATTACAGTGTTAATTTTGTAGTAAAAACACCCGAATTCTTTAAAACCAAATTTTTTCTTTTGGTATATTTGGGTATCTAATTGCTCTCGTGGATAGATTTCCCCGAAATATGAAATGTTAAAAAAAGAATTTTACGAAGATAAGTTACCGATTAAAATCTACAATCTAATTACAGTGTGAATTTCGTAGTAAAAACACCCGAATTCTTAAAAACTAAATTTTTTCTTTTGGTCTATTCGGGTATCTAATTGCTCTCGTGGATAGATTTCCGCGAAATATGAAATGTTAAAAAAAGAATTTTACGAAGAGGAGGTACCGATTAAAATCTACAAGCCAATTACAGTGTGAATTTTATAGTAAAAACACCCGAATTCTTAAAAACCAAATTTTTTCTTTTGGTCTATTCGGGTATCTAATTGCTCTCGTGGATAGACTTCCCCGAAATATGAAATGTTAAAAAAAGAATTTTACGAATACGAGGTACCGATTAAAATATACAAGCCAATTACAGTGTGAATTTCGTAGTAAAAACACCCGAATTCTTAAAAACCAAATTTTTCTTTTGGTCTATTCGGGTATCTAATTGCTCTCGTGGATAGATTTCCCCGAAATATGAAATGTTAAAAAAAGAATTTTACGAAGAGGAGGTACCGATTAAAATCTACAAGTCAATTACAGTGTGAAATTCGTAGTAAAAACACCCGAATTCTTAAAAACCTAATTTTTTTCTTTTGGTCTATTCGGGTATATAATTGCTCTCGTGGATAAATTTTCCCGAAATATGAAATGTTACCCCAAACCCCAAAAAATCATTTGCGTGACTTTTTCCAAACGATTTCTTACTGTATTCTTCCTGTAATCTTGTGTTTTTGTTTTGATTTCCTTCATTTCATCCATGGAATCTACTCGGGTTGATCCTCCTGATCCACCTGATGTCTTAAAATTGACATTTGCTACTGAAAATCCAAAAAACCCCAATTCTAAAACACGTAATATTGAAGACGAAGTGATGGCTGAGATTCATAATATTCCTGCTGTTAATGTTCATCGTGGTGATTCATGTGGTGCGATAAACACTGATATACATATTTCTAGCATTGAAAACAATGATTCTCTTGGTTTTGATTCTTCAGCTGTTCTTCATGGTTCTGACAATATTCCTGTCAGAGTGGAAATTGATACTGAAAGGGATAATCAATTGGTTAATAGTCATGCTGAGACTCTGTTTAAAAGTGTTGCTGTAATGGATGATGATTTAAACAAAGATGATTCTGATCAATTTAGCACTCCGTGTATGGTGACTTCTGAACATATGGTTACTAATGCTAAAGTCAAATTAATGAGGCGTAAGAAGAGTTTTCTGAGCCAGAACTTAAAGCTTAAACAACGCAAGATTGGTGACTATGGTATGAACTCTGTTTATTCTTTTGCTAAGCCTAGTAATGATGAAATTGCTACTTTGAATGCTAGTAAAAGGGTTAGAATGAAAGGTGTGTCTAAACTTGTTACACCTAAGACTCGTATGCTTGTTCGTAAATTGGTTGGGAAATCAGATAGGAGTGGTGGAACATTGTCTCCTGGGGAAAGGGTTAAGAATGGTAATGTTGTTTCTGATGATTTTCAACGTACTATACAATCTGTGGATCTGTCTTTTACCCATGGACCTAAGAGTGTAGAGAAGGTTCATGAATGTGTGGATAATGATGCTGTGTTTAGAAGGAATTTATCTGTTTTGGGGGCTAGACCAACTGTTTTTTCTGCTGGGTTAGTTAGTTCAAATGAGCAAGACCAGATTATGTCTGATGTTCGAGCTAAGACATTTGCTAGTACTGTTGCTGATGCTGGAGCAGAGTGTGATTTGACTAAAATGGAGTTTATTCCTCCTCTCGTATTACCAAATGGTGAGGAGGTTGTGCATTTGAAGGAGGAATTTATTTAAAGGCGTAGCATAGCTTATGCCAAGTCCATTTATGGTTATTTTGTGGGTGTCAAAATGAATTTTGCAACTGTTAATGCTAATCTAAGAAGGATGTGGAGGGTGTATGGCATTAAGGATATATCTATGAACACATCAGGATATTATTTTTTCAGTTTTGAAAAGGAGAATGGCATGTTAAAAGTACTTGAAAGTGGTCCATGGTTAATTGAGAATGTGCCTTTGTTCTTAAAAAGATGGGAACCAGGTCTTTGTCTTGAGAAACCTGAGCCAAGTGTTGTACCCCTTTGGATTTCTCTTATAGATTTACCTATTGAACTGTGGAATGGTGGGTGTATTAGTCAGATAGTTAGTAGGATTGGTAAGCCTATTGTGATGGATAAGGTGACTAAAGAAAGGTGTATGAGGCAAACAGGTAGAGCTGGTTATGCAAGAGTTTTGGTGGATGCTTCAGCAACTAAACCTCTTCCTGATTTTGTTAAAGCTGTGTATCCTTCTAAAGGTAATATGGCTGGTAAAGTTTTGAATGTGAAGATTGGCTATCAGTGGAAACCATCACTGTGTAGTCATTGTAGGGTGTTTGGACATGCTTTTGCTAATTGTATAAAAAGGTCATTAACTGATGATGAGATTGTAGAAAGGAAGAAGAAAGAGGATGAGAGAAAGCAGAGGGAATTAAAGAAAAAATTGGATGAAAATGAGGGGTGGCAGAGTGTGGGGAGGAATAATAGGATTATTAAGGATGTTAATGGTGAAACTGTTGTGAAGCCTATTGTGTTTACTGGTAGGATTGTACAAAATCAGAAAGTAAATAAAGGTGGTGCTGGTAATCAAAGACAATCAACTCAGACTTGGGTGCCTAGTGCTAATAGGGCTGGTAATAAAAAAGATGGGCATGTGGCTAATGCACAAGGTGATAAGGTAGGTACATCATCTGGAGGGCAATTTAAACATAAACAGAATTTTGATGGAAGTAAGAAAGATAATGGTAAGGGCATTGAATTGGGTGGAAAAAAGGCTAGTGTTGATATTGGGAAAAAGGCATCTAATACTGTCATTTTGAAAAAGGGTGAAGGTAGAAGTGAATCAGTTTTGACATCTAATGCATTTGACATTTTGGGTGATAATGAGCAGGTTATAAATGATCAATTGATGGATACTTATGATTCTAGATGGAAGCTTTGGAAGAGTCAGAAGGATAACATCAAGAAATATGTTAATCCTTCTATGATGCCTACATCTGAAATGTTAAAGTCATGGGATAGTAATGAAATTAAGTTTTTCAAGTTCCATTGTGAATGTGCTAATATAGATGTTCCTGATGAACTTGTGGATGAGATTGAGGTATTTTCTGATAATGATGATACTTCAATGTTTGTAAATCAAAATGAATTGGATGGTACTAAACTAGATCAGGGTCATTCTGATGCTAGTGGTGATATTGAAGTTCATAATGTTTAAATTAGCATGTTGGAATATTAGAGGTCTTAATGAGGACTCTAAACAGAAGGAAGTTAGGAATTTAATTTTGGAGAATGGTTGTAGTGTTTGTGCTGTAGTTGAAACTAAGGTTTTGACTAAAAATTTGGGTAAAGTAACTAATCTGGTGTTTGGTAATTGGAATTGGGCTTCAAACAGTAACCATTGTACTGGTAGAACTAGGATTTTAGTTGGTTGGGATCAAAATGAAGTATATTGTAATGTTGAATTTCAGTCCAACCAATTTGTACATTGTAGGCTTGAGCAGATAAGTAGTGGTATAAAATTCTTTTGTACCTTTATTTATGCTTCTAATGATGACATTGAAAGGAGGAGTTTATGGAAGGATTTGAACTCTGTAGGTAATATTGGGGATGAGGGCTGGTTAGTTTTGGTGATTTTAATGTAAGTTTGAATCCTGAAGACAAGTCAACTAGTTCTTCTGTTGTTACAAGTGAAATGCAAGACTTTAGGAATTGTTTGGAAAGTATTGAGGTTGAAGACATAAATCATACTGGTTTTTTCTTCACATGGATTCAAAAGTTACATGCAATTGGGGAGAATAAGGGGGTGCTAAAGAAAATTGACAGAGCTCTGGGAAATATTCAATTTCTTGGTATGTTTCCTAGTACTTTTGTTGAATTTTTACCTTTTGGTATTTCTGATCATTGCCCTATGATTGTATCTTTTCCTAAGTTGAATAGGAAGAAATCTAGGCCTTTTAAATTTAATAATCATCTTGCTTCCAAAGAAAATTTTGTACCTATGGTTGGTGATGTTTGGAAACAACATATTCCTGGTTATACTATGTTTTCTGTGGTTTCTAAGTTGAAGAAAGTTAAACAGAAAATGAGGTTTTTGAACAAGGAAAAAGGTAATGTGTTTAAGAAGGTTGATATGTTAAGGGGTGAATTGGGTAGGGTTCAAAAGGATATGGTTAATGATCCTGAGAAAAATGTGTTGAGGGAAGAGGAATGTTGTTATTATGAGGCTTTTAAAGAAGCTATTCTTGATGAGGAAAGATTGTTAATCCAGAAAAGTAAAATGCTTTGGCTAAGGGAAGGGGATGCTAATACTGCATATTTTCATAAGGTTATTAAGGGCAGAATTAATAGAAGTAGAATTGAAGTGGTGGAGGATATGGAGGGTAAAAGATTTTGTGGCAATGATATTCCTGGTCAGTCTATTAAGCATTTTGAAAGCATTTTGGGAAGTGAGCAGCAGGTATGTAATATCAGAGACCCTGATGGATTATTTGTTAGAAAGGTGTCTGCACAGGAAGCTCTGTATATGGTTAGAAGAGTTGAAGATAAAGAAATCAAGGAGGCTTTGTGGAGTATTGATGATAATAAATCACCTGGACCAGATGGTTTTTCTGCTAAATTCTTTAAGGCTGCATGGTGTGTTATTGGAAATGAGGTATGTTCTGCAATTAAAGATTTTTTTGGTAATGCTAAATTGCTTGGTGAGGTCAATGCTACTGTAATTGCATTGGTTCCAAAAATGCAATGTCCAAAAAAAGTAGCTGATTTTAGACCAATTTCTTGTTGTAATGTGTTATACAAAATTATTAGTAAGGTGATTGCTAATAGGTTTAAGCATTGTTTGGATGATATAGTTGATGAGAATCAATCTGCTTTTATTCCTGGTCGACAGATTAGTGATAATGTCCTTTTAGCTCATGAGTTAATGAGGGGTTATAATTGGAAGAAAGGTAAGAATAGATGTGCTTTTAAAATTGATATTGCAAAAGCATATGATTCTGTTAATTGGGAGTTTATGGGGAATATTCTGAAGTGGTTTGGATTTCATGAGAGGATGATTAAATGGTTGATGGCTTGTATTACATCTCATTCTTTTGCAATTTCTGTAAATGGTGACCAACATGGTTATTTCAAAGGTAGAAGAGGTCTGAGGCAAGGAGATCCATTATCTCCTTACCTTTTTACTCTTGTAATGGAAGTTTTGAATTTGTGCATTAAAAGGAAGATTGAGGAGCAGGGGAATTTTCAGTATCATTCAGATTGTGAGAAGTTGAAGTTGACACACTTATGCTTTGCTGATGATCTGTTAATGTTTTCTAAATGTGATAATAGGTCTGTGAATATATTGAAGGATTCTTTGATGGAATTTGGTACTTACTCAGGTTTGAAGGCCAACATGAATAAGAGCTTAACTTTTTATGGAAATGTGAGTTTGAACAAAAAAGCTGATATCAATAATTTGATGGGTTATGAGGTTGGGAAATTTCCTGTTAGATATCTTGGATTGCCCTTGATATCTACTAGGTTATATCAGAAGGATTGTTATGCCTTGTTGGATAAAGTCAAGAAGAAAGTCAAAGATTGGAAAAACACATCTTTGTCTTATGCTGGTAGACTTCAATTGATTCAATCTGTGTTGGTCTCATTACAGGTATATTGGCTTTCCATGTTTATGTTGCCTAAATCTGTTATATATGATATAGAGAAAATGATGAGAGATTTTCTGTGGGGTAGGTATGATAAGAGTAGAGGAATTGCCAAAGTTGCTTGGTTTGATGTTTGCCATTCAAAATCTGAGGGTGGTTTGGGTATCAGGTCCATTCATGATTGGAATAAAACTTTTAATGTCCAAGCATTTATGGAATATTGTTTCTGGGAAAAAATCACTTTGGGTTAAATGGATACATGAATATAAGTTGGTGGGCAGAAATATATGGGATATTGATATGGAATGTGATTCTTTTACTACTTGGAGAAGTTTGTTGAGGCTTAGAGAATCATTGAGGATGAAATTTTTTCATAAAATTGGTGATGGTAGTAGTACATCTTTATGGTTTGATTTTTGGCATCCTGCTGGTCCTCTTAGTGCTGTTGTATCCAGAACAGATATGTATAGGACTAGATTGGGTGTGAATTCAAAAGTTAGTGATTTGTTTGTGAATAATGTTTGGGTTTGGCCTGATGTGTTGATTGAGAAGTTTGGTAGTGTGTTATCTTCATATTGTCCTACATTAAGGGTGGGTGGGAAGGATATGGTGAAGTGGATGGATAGAATGGGTCGGTTAAAGGAGTTCAATATGGGTATAGTTTGGAAGGATTTGAGACTGCACAGAACTGATGTTAAATGGTCTAAATGGGTCTGGTTTTCTCAAAATATACCCAGACATGCATTTATTCTATGGGTTGCCATCAATGAGAAATTAACTACTCAGGATAGACTTGAGAAATGGGAGGTGCAGAATGATCAGAAATGCCCATTTTGTAAGCTGTGTAAAGACTCGCATAAGCATTTGTTTACTGAATGTGATTTTGCAAAACAAGTGTGGAGTGGTTTTAAAGGTATGGTTAAATTAGATAGTATAATTGCTTTGCTTGAACAGGGTAATTGTTCATGGATTGAACTGATAGATTTGTTATCTGATAAGCCTTGTAATAAAATGGTGTGGAATGTGATTTGGAGATTGGTTGTTGCTGCTGTGGTCTATTTCTTATGGCAGGAGCGGAATTGGAGATTGTTTTAGGGAAAAGAAAGGCCTGTTCATGTGGTCATTCAGAGGATTAATAAGGTGGTACGGTTAAGATTGATGGGGTTAAATTTTTTGACCACGGCTCAATCTAAAAATGCTGCTGATATTTGAAAGTTTGTATTGAAGGGTGGTGGTGGTTTGGATCGGGTTTAATATGGGTTCTTATTTTATCATGTGGAGAGTTAAGAATTATTGGTGTGGTCAATGGGTTGATGGGCATGTATGTAGTAAGTTAGCTGGTTTAGCTTGGTGCTGGATTGTCATATGGTTGATGGTAATTTGGGCTTATGGTTGATTATTGGATGGGTAGTTATGGGTTTTTGAAGTTTAGAAGCATGGGGGTTGCTGGTATGGATGCACAGTTTGATATGGCAGAATCAAGACTCGAAGATTTTGAAGCCAAGATTTTTTATTTTAATAGGCTGCATTGTAAAAATTGTCACATTTGTGACAATTTTAGTAATTTTGTTTTTATTTTTGAGATTAGTAATGGTCATGTTAGTTTTGGTAGGGAATTTTGTAATATTGGCCATTATAGGGTAGTTGGTAATTTGGTAGTAATGGTAGATTTTAATGTACGTGTTTGGGATGTTCACTAAAAACGTCTCCTCGGGAATACCCGTTGTAAACATGTAAAATTTTTGTTTTGGTTGATATAAAATTTTTCTGGGGTACCGTCCCCTTTACCCAAAAAAAAAAAAAAAACACTAACCCTTAACCCCTAACCCGTCAACCCTAAACCCCAAACCCTAAACCGGCCCGTTAGGGTCAATTCGGGTGCAGGTGTAGGTTCGAACAATCTCACGCTGGGGGTGGTTGCGACCTATCGAGGCGATTAGGGCCATGAATTGATTCTTCACTTCTTCAAAGTCACTAGCCAGAGGGTCTCCTCCAAAGGATCTGGTTGCTTGGCATACTTGTCGAATGAGTTGATGTTGCTCACGGTTGAAGGGAAAATCCGAGTCTGTGAAGACATAGATTAGCTTGTTGAATATTTCGCGATATCCATCACGATAAACATTAAGCTCTACATCTTCTTCAGTGTACATTCCGCGTAGTCGAGTTGTCACGTAAGTTGCTAGGTTGATTTGTGACATGTAAGGAATGAATCTTGGTACCTCGCGGGTTTCTTCTTCATATGCTGATTGGTTCAGTTCATCAATTATCAGCTCAACATGATGACCAATGGTGGAATGAATGACGATCCTATAGTTTTCTGAGGCTGTGAGGTGTTCTCCAGTCTCGATGAGATCTAGAAGAGTTCTAAGATCTCCCACCATTCTGACATCGGCATAGTTTTGTGGGTTTCCAGTAGCTCTTTCAAGATGGGTCCTAATGGATGCTAGTGTAGCCTTCTGACTTGCTGAATAGGGAAAAGATGATCCGGCCAAAGCACAATATACCTTTTGGTATATTTGCTTTTGGCTGCTGCAGAACTCGACTTCTCCCATTGGGTAGTTGGGTCTTTCATGCTGTTGAGCTTCTCTGGTGACTTGTTCTTGAAGGGAATCGGATAATTCTTGAATATGTTTGAGTAGAGCGTTGGGTACTGGTTCTCCATAATTGGCTAGGTATGAATCGTACTCTCGTTCGATTTGCCTTATCAGGTGTCTCTGGGCGGTGGTGTAGTTGTTAGTTGATTCTTTGATAGCCTCCACAATGATGTGTACATCGTCGTTTTCATCAATCAGGTCAATCATCTTTTCGTGAGTGTCGATAAGGGGAATTTCTAGTCTTTCAGCTGTGATGACGGGAGAGTTTGGTGGAGCAAGACAAGTTTGTGGAATAGAGCGTTCATCGAAAGACGATTTTGGTTTAGAAATTCATAAATACAAAGTTAACAGTACACCGGTTTTCATTTGTGTATTTAAAGTAACATCACCCTTAACATATATAAGCTAACTACATCACAGCAAGCACATAAGAGAACTACTCACTATGCATGACAAACAATCCTAAATCTATCATAACAATAATAGCAATCATCATAATAGAAAAGGAAAGAAGTAACCGTAGATTAATGCGTAGATAGAATAATGTAGAAAGAATATGAACGTAACCTCCGAAATATCTTCGACAATATTACAAATAATCCCCTCAGAATATTCCCTACACTATTACAAAAGTAGCCCCTCCGTTAGTCTAGGTTAAATATTAACCAAAAACTAACTAACTAAAACCCTAATCTAGAAAGAGAAACTAGAGAGAGAGTGTGTGTGAGAGAGAAAGTGAGAAATGTTGAAGGTGAGAGGTGTGTGAAATGAGGTAGAGGGGCCCTCTATTTATAGGTGAGCCTTGAATCAAGAGTACAAGTCCACAAATATGCACGTACTAGCAAACGAAGCAAAACGAGAGCACACGAAGGCAACCAGGGCCGTACATGGCCTGGTTTAGGCCGTACACGGCTATATTGAGGCCTTACACGGTCACTCCAGGGCCGTACACGGCTTGGTGGTGGCCGTGTGCTAGGCCATGTGCTGTTTTCAGCTTTTCTCGTTGCTTAATTCGCGCTTATCTTCTTCGTTTTTTGTCCGTTTGACTTGATTCTTTCGCATGTGGTCTCGTAAACAAACGCATGGAAGCCGGTAACGACCGAAGGTAGTTGTATTATGGATCGACATTATTGAAATGGAAATTTTATGAACGGACTTATCTTATGATTTTAAACCTAAAACTTACATTCGCCTTTCGGTTAACAAACGTGATTGTAACCTTGTAAAGAGGAGTCGCGAACCTTAATACTTGGTCAATAGTTATCTGTGTAAAAACTATGGGATTAATTGTAACGTCATGCAAGCATCATAAAATGCAATATGATTACGTGGAATTGCCATGAGTATTGTACACTTCCAATCACAGTGTACTTATCATATAAACATCGTGAAGCAATACCTTGCCCTGTTCTATCTATCACTCAGGCATGATATGTTCCTTGGACGATCTTGGAGCTAGCATCAATCTCATGCCCTATTCACTTTACACCAGACTAGACATAGGACCTCTCCAGCCCACTAAGATGAGTGTCCAGCTTGCCGACCAATCCATTCGATATCCAAAGGGCATAGCTGAAAACGTCATGGTTAAAGTTGATAAGTTTTGGTTTCCCACCGACTTCGTAGTGATGGATATTCAGGAAGACATCAATATCCCTATTATCCTAGGTAGGCCGTTCATGAATACTGCACGTGCTGTTATTGATGTTTATTCTCAGGTCATAAATCTGCGAGCACATGGACAAACTGTATCTTTCAAGATTGATCAAGATGAGTGCTCACTAGCAGAACAGGCAGAGATTTACGCAATATCAATGGGCAGAATTACTTCGGATGATGACACCTCTGACTCAGATCCAGAACCATACAGACAAGATGATCACACCTGTCTCATCTCGGCAACAGAGGAATCAGAATCAGAAGAAGAGGAGATGGAGGAATCAGAACCAGAGGTGGAAGAGGTAGAAGAAGAAATGAATGAATCGGAGGAAGAAACAGCACCAGAATCGGAACCATAGGAAATGGAAGAATCAGAGGAAGAACAGGAAGAAGATTCATAGCCCGAAGAAGAAGAGCAAGATGTATACCAGTCTACACCACCGCATAAGCACTTACCAGAATCACACCTTCCGATAGCTGAGATCATGAAGATTGAGAATTCTATCTCCCTATCAGATGTTAATTATGATGCAGGATTTGGTATCACTATGGAGAAGCTCTTAGCATCTGTCATAGATCCTTCTAAACCTCTTGTCTCACCTCGACTCAACACTCTGCTAAACATTGAGAAGATCATTACTTTTTCAAAGCAGCACCTAGAGCTTAGAGACAAACTCCTGAAGAAAATATTGGCATACAAAGAATCGATGCTCCCAGATCTTTATTCGGACTTACCTTCCCGAAGGATTCAAGCCTTCGATGCTTCTACACCTCGAACTCTGTTCGAATGGGGAGATACTTCTGAAACTAGCCATGATTCTGAGGAGATAGACATAGAGATGGATTCTTCTCAGCCGATATCCCAAATCACCGATGATATACAGTTACCTTCTGACATTGTTGAGTTCCCAGACTCTCGAGATAGGGATACTCCGTCAGCAGAGAATGATAAGGATAATACTGTATACATCAATGTACCGATCGATATCCGCTCTATCCGGCTTCCGAAACCTCCAGCTATCCCCATGGTTTCTAATCACGAAGAAATGATTAGTGCTATCGAGGCATTCAAGAATGACCTCCCCTCAATGATGAGCATCATCATGAGTTCTACCAATGAGTACACACCACGCCAAAGGGACCTGGTAATTGGAATTGGGCATCTAATAGTAGTCAATGTACGGGTAGAACAAGAATTATAATTGGTTGGGATCAAAATGAAGTATATTGTAATGTTGAATTTCAGACCAATCAACTTGTTCATTGTAGACTTGAACAGATAAGTAGTGGTATAAAGTTCTTTTGTACCTTTATTTATGCTTCCAATTGATATTGAACGGATGAGCCTTTGGAAGGATTTGTGTTATATGCGGAGTAATATTGGGGATGAGGGTTGGTTAATATTGGGAGATTTTAATGTAAGTTTGAACCCTGAAGATAAGTCTACTGGCTCCTCAGTTTTTACAAGAGAAATGCAAGACTTTAGGGATTGTTTGGAAAATATTGAGGTGGAAGATATAAACCAAACCGGTTTTTATTTCACATGGATTCAGAAGCTGCATGCAACAGGTGAGAATATCAAGACGTTGTGCCAATTGTCCAATTTGAGCTTCCAAATTCTTCAGCACAGCCAATTGGTTTCTCATGAAGAGGTCGGCTTGATCTTGTCTAGCGGACGTCTTTTGGTTGAGTAGGTGTTGACCTTGCATGAATTGGGTGAAGGCGACATCTGAACTTGAAGCTGGGGCATTTGTCTTGTTGGTTTGTTCAGCGGTTTGGTTTGTGTCGGAGGTGGGTCCAGGAAGTGCGAGGGGTTAGTTGTAAGGAAGTTGTGGTTGTTGTGGGTAAGGTGGGTATCGGGGTTGGAAAGGTTGGTTGGTTCTTTGCGGGAATGGAGGACCTCTAGGTTGGTTATTGTTTTGGTTGAAACCTGGTGGAAAATCCTGTGGTCGAGCGGAAAACTGAGCATAGTAGACGGTGCCATCTGCTTCTTCGTATTCCACTTGGTATTCACCAGATGGTTGCGGGTTGGTGCAATGTTGACAGACTTGCACTTGGTGTACTTGGTGCTGTTGTTTCTTAAGTTCTCCAAACTGTTTGACAAGTGAGTCCATTTTCTCTGTCAATACCTTAATCGCTTCGACTGGAATCGGATTCGATGCGGCGAGAGGTGCTAAAGATGTTGAGTGATCTCCAGAGTTCCAATCATGGTGATGCATAGTCATGTTCTCTATAAGGTTCCGAAATAGAATGATAAAGTAAAGAGAGAAATATGCCTAACACATGTAGGAATATTGGGACATCTTCAAATGAAGCCTTGGGGCTTCTATTTATGTAAGACCCGGCCTTTTTCAAATAACATATTTTAATATTTTCAAACCAAAACATATCGTTAGAATATTATATTTCGAAATCGGAAGCGCAAGTCCCCCAAAACAAAACATTTACCGACTTACAATGCTTCCAGTTTAACGACGACTAAAATATGACAACATTAGTTAAGTAATTACAACCCATATTAACACAAAACGGGCCTTATATAAAACGTTCCCAAAAGACATCTACAAAAGATCAGAGTTGCGCCGGTTTAGTCAAACTTCCCGTCATCATCTACAACCCGAACATCTATATCAACTAACCACAATCTGCAAAACATTAAACAACGAGGGATTAGCTTATTGCTAAGTGAATGGAACCGTAACCGACGGTTCAACCCATTCATAACAAGTCTTACAACAAGATAAACTACAACAAGTAAAACACATAAGCACATAGCGTCAAGAGGACCGGCGGTTCCTGGTATACAACCAACCCAGAAACCACGACCACTGTATGCCATTCGCAGTGATCTACCGATAGCCTGAGTACTACCTTCACTGACTAGGTTTATTCTCAACTATGTGTATCAAAGAAACCTAGACAGCTACACAATAGTACCCAAACCCAACCAACCAATGTTGACCTCTGAAATCAACCATATTGCAAGCAACAATGCAATAGCAACCAACAACTAACAACAGTTCAACAACTGTTATCAACCAAGCAACAAAATAATAATCACACAACAACTCATATATCCAGCAACATAAACAAATAAAACTGGTACCAGTACGACTAATAACAACAATTTACTGATATAAACTATCCTGGTTTACCCGTCGTAACCGAACTAGTTACAACTGGTTTGAACCGAGGACTACAATTCCACTCAC
The DNA here is from genome assembly GCA_949592205.1 of Helichrysum umbraculigerum. NCBI lineage: Eukaryota > Viridiplantae > Streptophyta > Magnoliopsida > Asterales > Asteraceae > Helichrysum > Helichrysum umbraculigerum. The sequence goes on along the minus strand of CATIUR010000001.1, from coordinate 168,823,417 downwards.
CGATATCCAAGATCTTCAACTCAGTTGTCTTATGTTACTGAGTTGCTGCCCGCTTATCTGAGAACACCAAGATAACAATAAGTTAGTATTTATTCCAAAACAACTACCTCATGTTATAATCATATAATATATCAATTACAAGGACATATAGGAACTATGCACTAAACATAAAGTAATCGAAATTCAGTCTAATGCATACTTAAACTCCATATATAATTCGAATAACACAAGTATTAAAAGCGGAATATTTAAGCCTGACACAGAGGCAATCCGCCCGGATTCCCGAGAATCCGCCGGATTCCCAACCCTTTCCAGCCCACATTTTACTCAGACCAAAATCTAAGGAATACGTTCTTGAATCCGGCCCTGAATCCGTCCGGATTCCCCAAATACCCACCTGAATCCGCCGGATTCTCATGAATCCGGCCGGATTCCCCATGTTTTCCAGTCCTGTACAGTTCAGCAAGAACACAACACGAACCAACAACCCAAAATCACCAAAAACTGATACAAACACGATTTTACCCAGCAAATGACCACAAACTTTAATTACAAACATAATATATCAACAAACAAGTAATTCTATCATGATTCCTTTACATGCATCATCATCAAATCAACAAAATCACCAAACCCTAACCTATGAGCTCAAATGAAGAACACTAACCATTTCTACCATTCAATCATTATATGATCATGTAAAATCGTCATATAATCATCTAGAAACATCAAACACATGATATTTAACCTTCAATTCAAACAAATCACATATCCACCTTATTTCCTAATCTTTATGAAATATGCTCAAGAACACAAAAAGGGACTTACAATTCAATGGAAGAAGAAGCTATAGACGATGATGAGAAACTGATTCCTTAACTTAAATCCATAATTTAGATGATAAACTCTTTGATTTCTTTTTGATTTACTAGTTGGGTTTTGAGAGAGAATTGAATGAAGAACCAAGAAATGAAATGGGGAAAGGTTGGTGAATGAGTCGGTCCATACCACCGACCCCATCTATTATTGTGTATAAATTATACCCCTTCCTAAGTCTATTGTCTGGAACCCGAAAATACCCGTAAGTCAAAATACTTTTATTTTACCGTCATCTTTAATAAATTAAAACAAGCAATAATTTACTAGTCACTATAAAAACTGAAGCTCTTTTACTTGTTTATTCTTTATAACACCCTTCATTTATAATAATTTAAATATAGTCAATCGGAAGCGTAAGTCCAAATAGATAGTGATAATTTACATCGTTTTATCAACTTATAAAATTCAACATTTTCAAAACATAATTTATTCAACCGAGGTGTTATATAAAACACTTTGAAACATTATATTATACAAATCCCTTATCAGAGTATTGCCTCGTGGTCAAACATTCCTGCTAGCCCAACTTCTTGCACACCCATTATTCAAACCGAAACCTGCAAGAAGTGTTAATGTGGGGGATTAGCATAACGCTAAGTGAGCAGATAACTAATCAACAACCTAACTTAGCTCAACAACTTTGTGTACAACAATACAACACATCAACCATGCATCAGTTCAACAATGCAACAATTCAACTAATCAACAACACCATAATGAGGATCGGCGGCTCTGGGGATAACCATAAACCCGGGAGGCTCCCCAAGAACACTTACCCAACCTATCCGTATGGCCATACGGACGAGACCGATAGCTAGTGATTATCTTCAACTAACACAGGAGGTGTGTTAAACTTTGGATAACCAACTAGCCCAACCAATAGTTCAACAACTCGTTGCCTCATTAACAACTGATGCCCGAAGGCCAATTAACTCAAGTGATCACGTAATCAACAAGTCACATATTCAACTAGTCAACGTATCAACAGTATTATTACTATCAACATAATCATCAATGCAAAGGATAAAGTAATAATACGTTACTTGTTGTAACCAAACTTGTTACAACCAAGTTACGCTGAGGATTAGAGATCCACTCACCGACCACCTCAGGCATCCACTCAGTAGTCTAATATCACTGAGCCTTCTGCACATCTGAATTTACAACAGAATACACAAGTTAGTCACTTGTCTCAAGATTATGCAATAATCCAAATTATTCAACTTCATATCAACTAACCCAATCATCACTATTATCATTAAGCTAACACATTTAATAAGTATAAACTTCGTAGTCACTAATCACAATCATATTATCAATGTAATTCAAGCTCACTTATCAAGTTATAATCACAACATCACTCTTAATCTACTTCAATTATTACTAATCAACATGGTTAAACCATCACTAATTCATCAAAACTACAATTCTAATGAATACTTAACCACATGAGTTATAACTTTATTCTTTGATTACTATTCAAGTGTTCTTAATCACGACTAATATCAAGTTCATTAATTAACCCATCAATTCATCACAATCATCAATTTTTCCAAAAACACTTTACGAACATTCAATCAAATTCTTCAATTCCAAGTTAGGGCTTAAATTATAATCACCAATTAAGAACTAACTAACAATTCTAATCATAACTACTAGTTTTTATTCCATATAAATCATCCTAATTCCATCAAGTGCTCAAAACCCATTTCTAGGTTTTCATTTAAATTCAATCCTAGCTCAAGAACATGAATTTACTCTATATCATCAATCAATAATCATCACATAGCATCATATATCACAAGTAATCATCATCTAAACTCAAGAATCAAATCAATTCATCATTTCATCATTTAATCTAACATTTGAGTTTATGAATGAAACTCACTTACAAAGGATGGAGGAACAAAATGATAGAAGATAGAGGATGATGATAATGCTTGTTAAAAGATTACAACTTCAATTTACACCATCAATTTGATGATTTGAGTTTTTGATTTAAGTTAGGGTTTGTGTTATAATCTTGAAATGAAAATGAGGAAGAAAGAAAGGAATTGGGAAAGTGACCAACAAAAAAGGGATCGGCCCCTTTTTTTAACCGACCTAATATTTTGGGTATTTTATACACGTCCTAAATCTATTGCCCGACACTTAAATACTGAATGCGAGAAATTTATTTTATTATACCGTCAACTTCATTACTTTAAAACAAGTAACATTTTATTAATCACAATAAGTCCTGAGACCTATTTATCTAAGTTTCTCACTAAAATAATTAAGTACTCAATTTAAATAGAAAAACTACTAGACCACTTGAGAGGATGTTACAAATCTCCCCTACTAAAAGAGATTTCGTCCTCGAAATCTGATCACACTTATATGATCTAAGAACACAACCGCTTATTACTCCCATTCCTCATGTGAGATTTAACTCACATTTTATTTCTAATTTGCCAATATTTATCCTTTCATATTACACTAATGGTATACTACTCATTAATATATGCACCCAATTTAATTCACTAATGCATATAACCATCATGCATATCTGTAATCACACAACCACCGAAACAACTTGCATATATTTAACCACTAAACACGAAATGTGTATACATATTATCAACTTACACACCACCAGTGTGTATATCAACTGAATTCACATAAACACATAAGTTGTGTTTTGAAACCCTATCTAATTTCAGCAACCAAAGTAATATTACCCCATAATCAATCATTATAATAATTACACATATCCCATGTTACTCCCTTGAGCAATTCCACAATATGTATGTATATTTTAATCCTTTTTCACATGCCTATATACCAATGTACATGTTTCTTCCCTTTTCCCCTTGCACAATTATTGTGCACTTATCCTGTCTTTAATAAGTCAACTAACCATTTACATGAGCATTTATACTTAGTCATGTATACAACTAAAACACATAATCACTGGTCACAAATGTAACACATATCTCTTTGAACATCTCAACCTTACAGTAATTACAACAAGTGGTAGTGAATACCACAATATACACCTTAACAACAAAAGTTTAGCTCGATTTACAACTAGCAATTTAGCTAACATCTTGTTAGAAATTTTTACTTTTGCAACTAGTTGATTACAACTTTACAACTTATAAATATAATTACAACTTGATTATATGAAACTCTTATTCGAAAGCATCACCATTCATATAATCATAATCACATATAGAATAAACAATAAGTAGTATGTAGAGGTCAATTCTTATTGTTGAAACTACTATTATATAATCAACTAGCATCCGATTACACCAATTAAGATGCTAAGACAACACCCGTTAATACCATGTATCATCCTCAATGGTATTTCAACAACACAAGGTGTAGTCATAAATCATCTTTTCAACAATATTACCACCATATTATTCATAAACAACTGACCTCTACTTTGCTGAAATCAACTTTTAATTCATACTATTGGCAATGCATCACCTATACACATCACTTGTTCAATACAACATTAGTAACAACAGATTAACAGTCTATTATTCTTTTCTTTTAGTCAATCATTGACTATCACCCAACTACAAGTCAACATATCTTACCTGTGATTTTAAAACCACTTAATTTTATATGGTACTTAGTAACCTCAACAACTCCATGTGAAATGGCATAATATAAATACGTTGGCCAGACGTCGTCATATTATGTCATTCACACTTTATTCTCAGGTCACTTCATACCATTTATCTCCTAAGTAATTATCTTTACTCTCACATATTGCTCAACAGTAATATCAACACTTTACACAATTACAACAACCTGTAATAGCAAGTATATTCCCAATTTTTAACTTACTACTATTTTCAACTTATCACTTTTAATATGAACTACTCATATTATCATGTATATATTTTAACAATATAAGCATACTACACCAATGTCTGACACAAATACATCAATCAACTTCTTTATTACCCGATTCAATATCAAGGATTATTTATATAACTTAATACTTATAGTACATTTAGTACTAAACAATTCATCAATATTATGTATAATATTCAACACATAATAGTCAATCTATATACCTTCAATCAAATCTCAATTGAATATTTCATGCTCAACTATTACATCAATATAAGCTCCTATGCTTATTTCGTAATTTCTTAAAACGCTCAATTCAACATTTTATCATACTCTAAGTAATTCAACTACTTCATCTCATTTCAATTAGTCCACATAATATAGTTCATACGATTAGTTAATCAATGTTTACTAATTCTTGCTAGTAGCAATCAACAATACCATCTACTGGTATATTTTTGCAGTTAAATAAACTGCCTACAACCGACGCATACACCATAAAATATGTGAACCTCTTAAATCAACTTTTAATGTTGTATATAGTCACAGGAATGATCTCTGGGCTCAATGAAACAAAAGCCCAATACAAAACGTAAGCTAAAAGTTCGAAATAAGATTCGAAAAACAATAAAACGCGATTTTCGGGCCCCAAACGACCCCGAAGTGCCGAAAACTGACAGGGCTCATGGCAAAGCGATGAGCTTTGACCGTTGGGCAGTTTTTGAGTGGACATGTAAATTTCGTCTTAATCGGACACCGAAATTTTCTAGTGGAAATTTCAACGTCAAACGTTACGTCGAACGTCGAAAAACGTAAAAAAAATATTTTAATCCTGTAAATACCCACAAACCGCCGGCTAGGCTACATGAGCCGCCGGCTAACATATCTAGCCGTCGGCTAAAGGTCTTGACCCGCCGGCTACCCGAGTCGAAACGCCGGCTAACACCAATTTTTGCAAACAGAACAAAAATGCATTTTAAAGCCAAAAGAAGCCGCCGGCTTGGGGCATCCAGCCGCCGGTTTGGACCTCCAGCCGCCGGCTATAACCTCCAGCCGCCGGGTCCCCTGTCTGCACAGCAGACTGAACATCTTAGTGCAAAAATGCGAATTTCAAACGCGCATATCTCACAAACCGTAAGGAGTTAGGTCATGAAATTTTGCAGGCACCTCCACTATGCCAAAATAAAACTTTCCCTTTTTACACTTTTTCAATTTTCACATTTTACGAGAAAACGGACGTGTAACTCATTTTAGGCCATTTCCGACCATTTTAGTGGACACGCCATATTCCAAATGGCTTACTTTCTGACTTCAACCCTTTACCCACATGTTTCTATATATATTTAAGACGTGTGGGCATATTCATCACCCCCATATACCCTTCCTATCGTATTTTCACTCGTTGACCCGTTTAGGGGTCCAATTGGGCACCTTTACCAAAATCTACTAGTTTAACTACTTCAACACTTTCAACACACATTCCTACTATATGTAGGACTTAAAATCACTGTTACATTGGTCATAACCAAACCAATACTCATTTTAACCATTTAACCGCCCAGTGACCCATTTGGGCACTTTAACAACCCATTTGGGTTTCAACCTATATGTTTACAAATTTTAACACCCATTTTACACTTCTTTGACTTTACCAAGTCAAACAACTTCACTTTCGCTATAGGTGTCTCATTATATTCTTAAAACACCAAATTCACATAAAATCATCAAATTCACAACAATTACAACAAGTTTTCCAATTTCATGATCACTTTGACTTTTCACAACTTGTCAATACATATTAGTTTGGTTGACCACTTCGACTTCATTATTTTACCACTTTTAGTATATAGATCATAATTCAATTACAATCATGATCATTATTAAACACATAAACATCTTACCATATTCATCACTTTATGGTATATATATTACCAAATTCGACTCTACTAATCTCAATTTTGACTTTTATGTGTCAAACATACCATTCCCAATCAATGGACACTTTCTCATTTAAACAAAAACAAGACTCCAAATTACCTCGATTGAGATATTCCAACAATCTCATTTCACTATCTAGAGTCATTTCAACCTTGCTAATCACATTACTTCCAAAATTATTATTTCACATAACAATTCCTACAACCGATTTCATATTTTAATTTCATATTGTAGACACAATTAAATCCACATAATACAACTATTACACCTTATTCAACAATGTATCTACACAATTCAACAATATATTACATCTTTCTATGATGTTAAACATCTCATTTAGTATCTCCTCATCAGATTTACAAGCAACTATTATCAAGGACTCTTCACTAAGGAATCATAGCAGTTTGACTCAACTTACTTCACTACTAATCATAACATAACAAAGTAAACAATTCAAACTTATTTAAATTCATCGAATTTATCGAGAATTACCTGGCATATCTAAGCCCACGAGTATTGAGGAATCAATGAGAATACCTATTGGTTCCTCATATTCCTCCGTCTCTGCAACCAAAACAACACTTTTGCAACTTTTTATAGGTTAGTACGCATTCAATAACAACTTTCTCATGCAACTACTAATCCCGCACTCTCAGGAATGTTTGACTTGACACTACCATAGATTTGGGATTGAACACATTGCAATGTCCAATTCGCCCAAACCTATGCTCTGATACCAACTTATAACACCCTTCATTTATACTAATTTAAATATAGTCAATCGGAAGCGTAAGTCCAAATAGATAGTGATAATTCACATCGTTTTATCAACTTATAAAATTCAACATTTTCAAAACATAATTTATTCAACCGAGGTGTTATATAAAACACTTTGAAACATTATATTATACAAATCCCTTATCAGAGTATTACCTCGTGGTCAAACATTCCTGCTAGCCCAACTTCTTGCACACCCATTATTCAAACCGAAACCTGCAAGAAGTGTTAATGTGGGGGATTAGCATAACGCTAAGTGAGCAGATAACTAATCAACAACCTAACTTAGCTCGACAACTTTGTGTACAACAATACAACACATCAACCATGCATCAGTTCAACAATGCAACAATTCAACTAATTAACAACACCATAATGAGGATCGGCGGCTCTGGGGATAACCATAAACCCGGGAGGCTCCCCAAGAACACTTACCCAACCTATCCGTATGGCCATACGGACGAGACCGATAGCTAGTGATTATCTTCAACTAACACAGGAGGTGTGTTAAACTTTGGATAACCAACTAGCCCAACCAACAGTTCAACAACTCGTTGCCTCATTAACAACTGATGCCCGAAGGCTAATTAACTCAAGTGATCACGTAATCAACAAGTCACATATTCAACTAGTCAACATATCAACAGTATTATTACTATCAACATAATCATCAATGCAAAGGATAAAGTAATAATACGTTACTTGTTGTAACCAAACTTGTTACAACCAAGTTACGCTGAGGATTAGAGATCCACTCACCGACCACCTCAGGCATCCACTCAGTAGTCTAATATCACTGAGCCTTCTGCACATCTGAATTTACAACAGAATACACAAGTTAGTCACTTGTCTCAAGATTATGCAATAATCCGAATTATTCAACTTCATATCAACTAACCCAATCATCACTATTATCATTAAGCTAACACATTTAATAAGTATAAACTTCGTAGTCACTAATCACAATCATATTATCAATGTAATTCAAGCTCACTTATCAAGTTATAATCACAACATCACTCTTAATCTACTTCAATTATTACTAATCAACATGGTTAAACCATCACTAATTCATCAAAACTACAATTCTAATGAATACTTAACCACATGAGTTATAACTTTATTCTTTGATTACTATTCAAGTGTTCTTAATCACGACTAATATCAAGTTCATTAATTAACCCATCAATTCATCACAATCATCAATTTTTCCAAAAACACTTTACGAACATTCAATCAAATTCTTCAATTCCAAGTTAGGGCTTAAATTATAATCACCAATTAAACACTAACTAACAATTCTAATCATAACTACTAGTTTTTATTCCATATAAATCATCCTAATTCCATCAAGTGCTCAAAACCCATTTCTAGGTTTTCATTTAAATTCAATCCTAGCTCAAGAACATGAATTTACTCTATATCATCAATCAATAATCATCACATAGCATCATATATCACAAGTAATCATCATCTAAACTCAAGAATCAAATCAATTCATCATTTAATCTAACATTTGAGTTTATGAATGAAACTCACTTACAAAGGATGGAGGAACAAAATGATAGAAGATAGAGGATGATGATAATGCTTGTTAAAAGATTACAACTTCAATTTACACCATCAATTTGATGATTTGAGTTTTTGATTTAAGTTAGGGTTTGTGTTATAATCTTGAAATGAAAATGAGGAAGAAAGAAAGGAATTGGGAAAGTGACCAACAAAAAAGGGATCGGCCCCTTTTTTTAACCGACCTAATATTTTGGGTATTTTATACCCGTCCTAAATCTATTGCCCGACACTTAAATACTGAATGCGAGAAATTTATTTTATTATACCGTCAACTTCATTACTTTAAAACAAGTAACATTTTATTAATCACAATAAGTCCTGAGACCTATTTATCTAAGTTTCTCACTAAAATAATTAAGTACTCAATTTAAATAGAAAAACTACTAGACCACTTGAGAGGATGTTACATTCTTAAATAAACCAACCAAACTTATTAAAATACAATTTATTTTCAGGCCCAGAAATCGGGTGTTACAAATCTTCCCCCTTAATAGGATTTCGTCCCCGAAATCAAATCCCCATCTAATTTCAACTACTAACAATATACAATACTAATTACAATTTATATATCACATCAAAATCAATATAGAATCTACCTGGGTTGTTATCTTCAAGCAAATCTCCTACTGTCATCTGAAAAGCTCTAGGAGGCGCCATCTTTCTTTTTTGCCCAACTGATGCTGCAGAACCCGATCCAGAACCCGAACTTCCAGTTAAACCCGAACCTTGCCTAACATTCTCCGGACATTGCCCTGCCCGATGACCCTCTTTCTTGCAGTTCCAACATACAAATTGAGGAAAAGTACACTCTCGAACACTATGTCCCAATGCACCACACTTAATGCACCTTAATGTTTGAGGAGTACATGGGCCCGAATGCCTCGACCTACAATTGGCACACCAAGGGTTTGGATCACTACCCACCGAGTCATCACCAAACTCAATCCTTCTAATACGTCCCTTAGTTCCGGATGAACTACTCTTAGATTGCTGCACCGACTTTTCCTTACCCAATTTCTCCCATGCTTGATTGTCACCATGCACCGACCTAGCTAACTCAAAAGCCTCGGTCAAACTATGAGCCAATCTCACCGAAGTCCGATAGTTTGGAGGTAAGGTCTTAACAAAGTGGGTAATCCTAGTCCTCTCGTCCGGAACCCATTGCTGAACAAATCTTAACTTATCGGTGAATTGATTGATAAGCTCATCCATTGTCATTTTCTCATAAAACTCCAAATCCAGAAACTCCTGCCTAAGTCTAATCATATCAAACTCCGAACAGAACTGCTTACAAATCTCCCTATGAAACTCGGCCCAATTGATTCTAGATCTCTGTTCCGGTGTCATTTTTGCAGTCGCAGAATCCCACCAGTTCATCGCTTGACCTTTCAATAACTGAACCGCATATTTGACTCTTAACTCATCTTCACACTGACACACCTCAAATTTCCTCTCGGTGTCCCTTAACCAGTTCAATGTCACCATCGGATCATTACCTCCCTCAAATTCTTTAGGTCCACACGCCTTGAAAGTCTTAAATGAACATAACTTATTCTGCTGCGGAGAAGGAAACTGATAACCTATGTCCCTCTGCTGACTTGGCCTAGCTTGTTGCTCCAAATACAACTGTTCAATTTTTCTAAGTCTTATAACCTCATCCTCCATATGCAACAAATAATCATCTTGGCTAGTATCATCCTGATTTACATTGGAAGTCCCGGCTTGCCCATGATTACCATCATTATTTACCGGAGGCGGAAGCTCAGTTCTAGAAACATTGTTGAGAGTCGGGTTCTCATTATCTGCCATTCCTATACTCACAATCAAAACACAACTTGCAACTTGTTAATCGTTAGTATTCACAATTCTAACCAATCCCCAATCCCAAAGCTAATCCCACTTACCGGAATGTTTGACTAAAACCGACTAGATTTGGGATTGAACATTCGACAACGCTCAATTCACCCAAACCTATGCTCTGATACCAACTTGTAAGACCCGGCCTTTTTCAAATAACATATTTTAATATTTTCAAACCAAAACATATCGTTAGAATATTATATTTCGAAATCGGAAGCGCAAGTCCCCCAAAACAAAACATTTACCGACTTACAATGCTTCCAGTTTAACGACGACCAAAATATGACAACATTAGTTAAGTAATTACAACCCATATTAACACAAAACGGGCCTTATATAAAACGTTCCCAAAAGACATCTACAAAAGATCAGAGTTGCGCCGGTTTAGTCAAACTTCCCGTCATCATCTACAACCCGAACATCTACATCAACTAACCACAATCTGCAAAACATTAAACAACGAGGGATTAGCTTATTGCTAAGTGAATGGAACCGTAACCGACGGTTCAACCCATTCATAACAAGTCTTACAACAAGATAAACTACAACAAGTAAAACACATAAGCACATAGCGTCAAGAGGACCGGCGGTTCCTGGTATACAACCAACCCAGAAACCACGACCACTGTATGCCATTCGCAGTGATCTACCGATAGCCTGAGTACTACCTTCACTGACTAGGTTTATTCTCAACTATGTGTATCAAAGAAACCTAGACAGCTACACAATAGTACCCAAACCCAACCAACCAATGTTGACCTCTGAAATCAACCATATTGCAAGCAACAATGCAATAGCAACCAACAACTAACAACAGTTCAACAACTGTTATCAACCAAGCAACAAAATAATAATCACACAACAACTCATATATCCAGCAACATAAACAAATAAAACTGGTACCAGTACGACTAATAACAACAATCTACTGATATAAACTATCTTGGTTTACCCGTCGTAACCGAACTAGTTACAACTGGTTTGAACCGAGGACTACAATTCCACTCACCGATATCCAAGATCTTCAACTCAGTGGTCTTATGTTACTGAGTTGCTGCCCGCTTATCTGAGAACACCAAGATAACAATAAGTTAGTATTTATTCCAAAACAACTACCTCATGTTATAATCATATAATATATCAATTACAAGGACACATAGGAACTATGCACTAAACATAAAGTAATCGAAATTCAGTCTAATGCATACTTAAACTCCATATATAATTCGAATAACATTAGTATTAAAAGCGGAATATTTAAGCCTGACACAGAGGCAATCCGCCCGGATTCCCGAGAATCCGCCGGATTCCCAACCCTTTCCAGCCCACATTTTACTCAGACCAAAATCTAAGGAATACGTTCTTGAATCCGGCCCTGAATCCGTCCGGATTCCCCCAATACCCACCTGAATCCGCCGGATTCTCATGAATCCGCCGGATTCTCATGAATCCGGCCGGATTCCCCATGTTTTCCAGTCCTGTACAGTTCAGCAAGAACACAACACGAACCAACAACCCAAAATCACCAAAAACTGATACAAACACGATTTTACCCAGCAAATGACCACAAACTTTAATTACAAACATAATATATCAACAAACAAGTAATTCTATCATGATTCCTTTACATGCATCATCATCAAATCAACAAAATCACCAAACCCTAACCTATGAGCTCAAATGAAGAACACTAACCATTTCTACCATTCAATCATTATATGATCATGTAAAATTGTCATATAATCATCTAGAAACATCAAACACATGATATTTAACCTTCAATTCAAACAAATCACATATCCACCTTATTTCCTAATCTTTATGAAATATGCTCAAGAACACAAAAAGGGACTTACAATTCAATGGAAGAAGAAGCTAGAGACGATGATGAGAAACTGATTCCTTAACTTAAATCCATAATTTAGATGATAAACTCTTTGATTTCTTTTTGATTTACTAGTTGGGTTTTGAGAGAGAATTGAATGAAGAACCAAGAAATGAAATGGGGAAAGGTTGGTGAATGAGTCGGTCCATACCACCGACCCCATCTATTATTGTGTATAAATTATACCCCTTCCTAAGTCTATTGTCTGGAACCCGAAAATACCCGTAAGTCAAAATACTTTTATTTTACCGTCATCTATAATAAATTAAAACAAGCAATAATTTACTAGTCATTATAAAAACTGAGGCTCTTTTACTTGTTTATTCATAAATAAACCAACCAAACTTATTAAAATACAATTTATTTCCAGGCCCAGAAACCGGGTTGTTGGGACATAGATTGTGACAACAGATCTAGCTTGAAATAGGACTAGTGTAATTATTATTATGTTTGTATATTGGTTTAGATTTGTAAATGAATATTTGTTTTGTTAGTGATATTCGTTAAACATATTGTTTTGCTAAGTTAGACGAATGTTAAATACGAAATAAATAAACAGACGTTTGATGCGAGGCGAGTCGAGATCTCAGGTCGCAGCGAGTTGAGCTGTGAGGTGAGTTCTGAATTCGCGAGGTATCAGTCTGGCGAGCCGAGCTCCGAGTTGGGCTTGGGCTGCGAGTTGGACCGAACTCGCAGGCCCATGCGAGCCGAGCCGGACAGAACTATTTAAACGATTTTCCTTAGAAAATCGTTAACAACTTTTGCATATTCCAAACCTGCGATTCCAGCAAACCAGAGAAAAACATAACCTATCGACTAGGCTTTGACGATTCGTTGTTTAAAGCTAAGTCTAGTTAAACGCAATACGAACATATTCGTTGTTAGTAAGATAACACCGTATTGAGGGATTCCGCACCTTAATACTACAGATAACGAAGTTATCGATCCTAAAACTAGGGGACTTACATCTGGTATCAGAGCTTTCGGGCTAGATACGAGTGTGTTCGTGAGTTTTAGTTTATTGCGTTTTTGATTCGGGTCGTTTTTACGTGCATTATTGCAATACTAACGATCAAAATCATTCTCTGGAAGTTTTAGGGTTAGTTTACAGTCGAATTTCTCAGTTTCGTTCGTAAAAATACCTTAAAATTCGTTTTTTCGGGTTTAACAGCCGTTTCGCGAGTCGAGATTAGGGTTCCAGCGTCGCCTGCGAACCGAGTTGAACTAGCGAGTCGAACTGAGGCTTGCAAGTCGAACCGAGATCTCTCGCGAATCGACATCACTTGCGAATCGACATCTTTTAGCAATCCGAACTGAGGCTTGCGAATCGACAAATTCTGCGAGTCGAGCTGAGATTGCGAGTTGAGCTGAGTCTTGCGAGTTGAGATTTCTGAATTCGCTGAAACAGTTTAATTTTACGTTTTTAAGATGTCTGACTTAAGTAGAATGATCGAAATGGACCACGAGGTGGGAAAGTCAAACGTTCCACCTAAGTTGTTAAGAATCGAGGATTACTACAATTGGAAGGACAGATTTGAATCTTACTGTAGATTCCATGATCTGTCTATCTGGATGTGTATCAAGAGTGGATACACCCCACCTACTCAAACTGTTCAAAATGCTACTGTAGTTCTTACCTATGCAAACATGAGTGATCAAGAGAAGGAAGCGTACAGAAATGAGAATAAATCACATTCTTGCATAAAGATGTGTCTTCCTAAATCCCTTGCTCATCAACTCAAGTCTTTTCATACTGCTAAAGCGCTCTGGGAAGCTTTAGAGAAAAGAGGTGAGGGAAGTCCACAGGTGAGAGCTGGCAAGAAGAGTCTTCTTAAAAAGCAGTTTACTATGTTTAAAGCTTTAAAAGGAGAAGATCTTGATGCCTATGTTACACGATTCTACCATCTGCTAAGTGAATTAGAATACCATGAAATTTTTGAAGAAGAAGTATCTAAAACCGACAAGTTCCTTGAGGGTTTGCCTTCTAAATGGGAAATGTATGGTGTTATGATTAAGGATAACGAAACTAGGTATTCTACTATGACCTTAGAGCAAGTCATTGACAAGCTGAAAGGTTATGATTTCTCCAAGAAGTCAAGAGATAGTGATTCTGATCAGGTTCAGAACCCTGGGCTGTATCATGGAAAGTCAAGTCTTTCGACTGCGTCATCGAGTTCGACCACTGCACTGTTAGTTGGTGATACTAATGAAAATGGAGAAATGATCACTGAAGATCTGTGCTTTATTTCCTCCTCTGGTGATGAGACAAAGGGAAAGAATTCTGAGAAGTCACCTCAAGAGCATCAGAAGATGCCGATGAGTGTGAAATCTGCTGAACAGCAACTGTCTGTTCTTGCTTCCTTTGTGGCATCATATGAGAACTACATAGAAGGAAAGATCAATGATCCTATTCTATTTGATGAGGATTATGAGCAGATAGATTCTGATTATCTTGAGGAACTGGAACTTCAAGATCAACTAGCGTTGATATCTAGAAAGGTGAAGAATTTCCTCAAGAAAACTGGTAGAAAGGTGTTGGGCAATAGATCAGGGTTTGATAAAACCAAGGTCAGATGCTTTAACTGTCAGGGTATTGGTCATTTTGCTAGAGAATGCCAAAGACCTAAAGTAGAAGCACAAGGAAAACAAGGTTCGGGAAGTACTCTTGCTTCCAAAGCCTTAGTGGTGAAGCAGTTGGATGGCTCGTATGATTGGCAAGCTCATTCTGAAGAAGCTTTGATGGCCGAGATCGAAGAAACAACTGCTGGATCAGTGTCCTACATGCCCACTGACATGGAACAGAGAGTAGAGGTGGCTGAGTCTGAAAAAAGGGCAAGTGATGATGATGCGCTATATATGGATTCAACTCCAGATATGAGTCCTGAAGAATTAGTGGCACGTATGGCTGAATTACAAACTGACAAGAAGAAGGTATGTTTAGATATTCTTAATCTTGCTGATGTTTGTTACTTAGTTACTGATTTACAGTCTCAGAATAGTGTCTTAACTGTGTCAAATAGTAATCTGTCATCACAATTAAATATGGATAAGGAATCTTATAAGACTGTTAGATCTGAACTTGATCAAGCTATTATGGATGTTCGTAGATTAAGTGATGATAAACAGGTCTTAAAAGATAAAATTAAGTCTGATGCGTTGGATAGAACAAAACTTAGAGATACCATAAGTGAAAAATCTGTTGTCATAGATGGTCTCTATATGAATATCAAAGACTTAAATGAGACGATTGCTAGTAAGGATCAGGAAATAGTAAACCTTAACTTAAGGTTAATTGAGCAAAACCGTAAACTTGAGAATTATAGGACATCTCAAATGGATAAAATGTTAGATGCTCAACGTAGTGTAAAGGACAAGACTGGGTTAGGTTACAATGATGTATCCCCGCCTTTTAATGCCAATTACACTCCTATTCCTGAAGATTCTGAGATGACTGAAGTTAATCCTGAGATTTCAGTAGCTGATAAACCTGAACAGTCAGAGGCACAGAAAAATGTTATTAAGAACGTATCATTAGATAATAGCAAGGCTTCTCAGTTCACCAAAATACAGTTTGTATCGGGTGGAGTGATTAACGATGCTAAGACTGATGATAAAGTTGATAAGGAACAGCTTAAACCTTTAGTGCCTAAGACTCCGGATGAGAAAGCAAAAGTGAGTAAATCACGCAAGCAGATGTCATGTTTCAAGTGTCATCAAAAGGGACACGTGGCTTCGTGTTGTCCTAACAAAAAGTCTGAAACACCACATAAGCTTGTGATTGATGAAAAGACACAGACCAACTCTAGTATGACTGTAGATGGGTTAGATGTCAAACCTAAGCTAGGTAATAAACCTGTTAACATTCTTAAAAGAGATGGTAAGCATAGTGTCTCCCCACCTAAACCTAAACGGCCATATACTCAAAGTGATAATTCTGTCCATAAGTATAGGGATGTGACTCCGTCGAGGTTTAGAACTCCAAGTAGAGGCCATAGTCATTATGAGAGTGGTACTACTTCACGATCACATGAGTTTAATTATAATTATCATAATAGAGCTCATACTTTTGTGCCTAAGAGGTTCTCCTCAAATTCACCTCTTAAGGCTGATCGTCCACAAACTCAAGCTACTTCGAAAGTAACCAAAGCTCCTGATGGGAAGAATGGTTATTTTAAAGAGCTTAAGTTTGTTGATGATAAGGGACAAACCAAGACCGTAATGGCTTGGGTCCCTCTTGATAACTGATCGTGTTTTGTGTTATGTGCAGGAGCATGCTGTGAACAAGGACAGTTGGTGGTATGTAGACAGTGGATGCTCGAGGCACATGACCGGTGAAAGAAGTCTACTGAAGGACTTCAAGGATAGTCTCAAGCAAAAAGTAAATTTTGCAGGAGATAAAGGAGGAGTAATTTCGGGAAAAGGAAAAGTTTCAAATGGAACTTTGACTCTTGAGGATGTGAACTATGTTGAAGAACTTACACACAACCTAGTGAGTGTTTCCCAAGTCTGTGATAAAGGTCATCCAGTTTATTTCAATGAAAAGGAGGCCTTAGTCCTGAAGCCAGGTTTTAAAATTCCTGATGAATGGATATTGATGAGGGCGCCAAGGAAGAAGGACATCTATGCTATCAACATGGGTGTTCCTAACTCTTCAATGGTGTCTACATGTTTATTGTCCAAGGCTTCGGAAACAGATGCTCTGTTATGGCATAGGAGAATGGCACATCTAAACTGGAGAAAGATGAATTATATAACCAAAAATGGTTTGGTTCTAGGTGTACCACAAAAACGTTTCGAGTCTGAGGATAAGTGTGTTCCTTGCATGAAAGGAAAGCAGCACAAGAAACCACACAGACCTAAGACTGAAAACTCTATCTCCTCGCCATTTGAATTGCTACATATGGATCTCTTCGGCCCTATAAGCAAGAGAAGTCTAGGTGGCAAATGGTACTGTTTGGTTGTCACTGATGACTATTCTAGATTCTCATGGGTATTCTTTTTGGGATCAAAGGATGAGACTCCTGGAATTCTAATTGAGTTCTTTGATCTAGTAGAGAATGTCTATAAAAAGAGAGTTAAGCGTATTCGTAGTGACAATGGAACAGAGTTTAAGAATTCAACGTTGAATATCTATTGCTTAAGCAAAGGGATATTACATCAATTCAGTGCACCTTATGAACCTCAACAGAATGGTGTTGCTGAAAGGAAGAATAGAACGTTGATTGAAGCTGCTAGAACAATGCTTGCTGATTCAAAGCTTCCGGTCATCTTTTGGGCAGAAGCAGTGAATACAGCATGTTATGTTCTTAATAGAGTTCTTACGGTTAAGAGACATAACAAGACTTGTTATGAGCTTTTGAACAATAAGAAACCTAACTTAAAAGGGTTTGAACCCTTTGGAGTTTCATGCACCATATTAAAGACTGGACATCAAGCAAAATTTGGTGAGAAGGCTGACGAAGGATTTTTCCTAGGTTATATGCCCAATTCGCCAAATAAGAGAGTCTTTAATAAAGTCACAGGACGTTTGGAGGTAGTTTATAATATTGAGGTTACAAGCTATTCACCGGATGTTCATAAGGGCTTAGATTGGCAATTTGATTATTCTGATCTTTTTGCATCATTTAAAGTTCCTATTAGTGACTATGTCAGTGATTCAGAGATAGCTGAACATTTAGTGTTTGAAGATGAGAATATTGGTCCCGCTTCAACATCGAGTGTTAAGCAGTCTGGAATCAAGACTACTGTTGACTCAGATAAAGCTTCCACAAGTGAGTCACAAAAACCTTCAGAGGATAAGTCTCTAGAAACAGAAGATCTTGATGATCTTCATACAAAGTTTGATGACATACTTACTCCTTTGAAACATCTAAGAATATCTTCAGCACGTACGGAAGATGTACCTGAATTGGAAGAAATTGGTACTAATTTGGAAGATGAGATACCAGTTGAACCAGTTACTACAACTAGAACGAGTAAGAATCATCCAGTTGAAAACATCATCGGTGATATTAATACTCCGGTTCAAACTAGGCATCAATCCAGAACTAATACGTCTGAGAATTCTGAATACCAAAGCTTGTATACTGCAATGAAAGAGACAGGGATTCCTAATCAATGTCTATATTCATGCTTTATCTCACAAGTCGAGCCTAAAAATGTTCAAATGGCTTTAAAAGAAAACTCGTGGGTAGAAGCAATGCAAGAAGAACTATCTCAGTTCTCTAAATTACAAGTATGGGAGTTGGTTGACCTACCAAAGGGAGAATATCCAATTGGAACTAGATGGGTATTTAAGTGTAAGAGAGATGATAAAGGTATCGTTACTCGCAATAAAGCTCGTCTAGTGGTTCAAGGTTTTAATCAACAAGAAGGTATTGATTACAATGAAGTGTTTGCACCAGTTGCTAGGCTAGAAGCAATTAGAGTATTCTTAGCATTCGCATCATATTATGGTATAAAAGTGTATCAGTTGGATGTTAAGAGTGCCTTTTTGTATGGCAAAGTGGAAGAATTGGTGTATGTTTCACAACCGCCAGGGTTTGCTAATCCTGAGTATCCAGATAGAGTATATCGTTTGAATAAGGCTCTATATGGATTACATCAAGCACCTAGGGCATGGTATGGAACACTATCAACGTATCTACTTGAGAATGGATTTACAAGAGGATCAATTGATAGTACACTATTTGTGAAGTGGAAAAAGAAAGACTTTCTTCTTGTACAAGTGTATGTTGATGACATTATCTTTGGATCGTCTGATGAAAAGATGTGTCAAGAATTTGAGAAAGTCATGAGAAAAAGGTTTGAAATGTCTGCAATGGGAGAGTTGAATTTCTTCTTAGGATTACAAGTTGATCAAAAGAAGGATGGATTCTTTATTCATCAATCTAAATATACATATGAGCTATTAGAACGTTTCAAGATGGATGAAAGTAAGGTCTACAATACTCCAATTCCAGTCAATCATGGATTAGGTCCAGATACATCGAGTGATAGCGATGTGGATCCAACTCTTTATAGAGCCATGATCGGATCACTAATGTATCTTACAGCCTCTAGGCCTGACATCATGTTTGCTGTTTGTTTATGCGCAAGATATCAGGCTAATCCGAAAGAGTCACACATGCAAGCTGTTAAACGAATCTTTCGTTACCTCAAAGGGAAACCTAAGCTGGGTCTTTGGTATCCGATTGATGGAGACTTAGATCTCGTAGCTTATACTGATTCGGATTATGGAGGATGCAATCAGAATAGGAAATCTACGACTGGAGGATGTCAATTCTTAGGAGGTAGATTAGTATCCTGGCAGTGCAAGAAGCAAACCTCGGTAGCCATTTCTACATGTGAAGCTGAGTATGTTGCAGCTGGCAGCTGTTGCTCGCAAGTTCTTTGGATTCAACAGCAACTGCGGGATTACGGGTTAAATATAACCAATACTCCTATGATGATTGATAACGAATCTACTATGTCGATCACCAATAATCCAGTAAAGCACAGTAAAACTAAGCATATTGATATTCGACATCATTTTATTAGAGATTGTGCTGAAAAGAAATTGATAAAGTTAGTTAAGGTTCCATCATTGGATAACTTAGCAGACTTATACACAAAGGCGTTCGACAGAGCAAGATTTGAGACGTTGGTTCAACTAAACGGAATGAGAAATCCAGAGTGATTAGTCTTCCAAGGGTATTCTTGTAATAGTTAGTATTTATGTGTTTATTATTAAAAAAAAAAAATATATAAAAAAAAAAAAAAAAAAAAAAAAAAAAAAAAAAAAGGGCGTATGGCATTCATTTGCTTGTTACCTAAGGGGAATCGCCTTCATTTAAGTTTTTATTTGCAAAAACTACGGGAAATGATAGTACATTAGGAGAATAAGCTTCACAATAATAAAGCTTAAGTCCTAAGTATGATATGGTAGTAGGTTCAAATAAAGTTGCTTTAGAACTACAGCGGTTCTATCAGGTATGTGTTTATATTTATTTGATTATACACCTATATCCACAAGTTATAATTTGTCTATTTTTAGTAAAATTTTAGATGGCTTCATCATATGATGTACTGGTAGGCAAATTATATGAAATTTTCTAAGTCTTAAGAATTTAATTAACTACTTGTTTATTATTTTGTGTAACTATTCTATGATGTATGACATTAAGTCTTAAATGTTGAATGATGGTATTACCATACACTGTTATCATGCATTTTAATTAAAGTGACAAATAGTAGCAATATGGGTATTAATTTAATTACTGGTAACTATGTTGTACTATGTACAGAACTGAAACCTTTAATTAAATTAATATTCTCAAATATATTTTGAATTATGCTAGAAGGAATCTTCTGTTGTACTACGTACAGACTTAGATAACATAGCATATTCAAAGTATGTTTGATATTTGTCTAACCGTAAAAATTCAAGTGTATGTTATATGTTTCGAAAAGATACATCATTTAGTAACCGCTACCTTGAAAATTTAATGATGCAGTGTTATGTGTTTTACTTGAATTCTTCAGTATGTCATATAATAGGAAGCACTTGATAATTCTCATACTAACAATAAAGAGTTTGCTTAGAAAATTGAGTATAATTTGTTTATGTGGATCATATACTGGTAATCGTCTTGAACTATCTATAATTAAAATATTTACTTTATGTGCGTAATGCATTTATTAATTATGCTATGTGGATAAAGGTACCTAAGATATAGTTTTATAAATATAAATGTATAAATGATATATTTAGTTGTAATTTTATAGTAATTTATTTGAATTTCATGAGGTATGTATACTACCAATCTGCTTAAACTTTTTAAATATATCATGAATTGCTTATTCTTACTAATATGATCCCTAAGCAGATAAATTCTTATTCATTTTGTGTATGTATTTTATTTTGTTTCAAGTGTTTAATAAAATGGTACTTGATACCTATGATTATGTAATTTTGTTTTAGTTTTTAATTTTTGTGTTAATTATGCTTACCCTTCGGAATTAAATCATACTGAATGTTTTTGAGTTGAACAACGTGACAAATACAAGTGAAAATTAATTATAATTTAGACTTGTGAAAATATCGGGTTTTTATTTATACTTAGAATTAAAATTCGCGTTTTTTAATTATTTCTGCGAGTTGACTTCGACTTGCGAGTCCACTTAAATCTCGCGAATCGAATGTAAAGTATAAAGGTGGTCAAACGAGTCAGACCAACCCACCGAACCCACATACTTCGCGAGTTCAGTAAAGCTTGCGAATCCATCAACAAGGCGAAACGAGGCGATTTATTGTTTTCGTTTGATTTCGATTCTTAGATTACGGGAACGAGTTATTCAATCCGAGGACTTTATACACCTTCATATTGCGAACATTTTGAGGTATAAACCAACGGATTTCACCGTGTAAATAACAAGAAATTGAAGTTTTTATAAAACTTAGGGTTTCGGGTTAAAAACTAAACGATTTGCGTCGATTACGATGTTATTGGACATAGATCTTTAGGGTTTATGTTAAACGAACATTAATGAACGTGAATCAATCGATAGATCATGTTAAAATTACAAGATTAATCGATTTTAAGTGTAACCTCGCGACGGCAGTTCATCGAACGAGTTGACATTTTGAATCAACTCGCAACGAGTTGACTAGCGAATCCATGAGATTAGCGAGTTCACTTAAATAACTTTAGCGAGTTGATCAATGTAGCGAGTTTATAAGTTTAGCGAGTTCATAAGCAAAACGAGTTGACCTCACCTCGTTAGGCCAGTTTATGCGAGTCCAGTACTTAGAAAAATTTTATTTTTTAAAGTAGTGATATAAATGTTAAGACTTTTTAAGTAATGACTTTTATGAAATGGATTTGTGTTAATTCTTATATGATTATATCGAAAGTCTACTAATTTAAGAAGAAAATTAGTGGCGTGTCCTAATTTCACATTAGCGGTATAATTTTTAACGTTAACGACTTGAGATTTTTATTAAAATAACAAGTACCTAACGTGATTTAAATTAGACTTAAGACTTTTTAGTTATAAGTAAAATTTTTATATACGACTTGAGATTATTTTTGTATCAAGTTATATATAATTACAATTTTAAACTAAGATGTTTGATGAATCTCGATTCATAATACATAATAGTTTAAATATTTTTTATCGTGCATTAAATTATATCTGTTGTTTGTATTTATTACAGATATGGCTAGAGCATTTGATAAGGGTCACAACATCCTGGTTGATCTGAACCTTGAGGCCAAACGGGCTGACAGGGTTGCTGATATATTACGTTTTCTAGCACGATCAAGGATTAGATATGCCATTACGGCCAATCCTCCTATCTCACAGACTATACTGAACGATTTCTGGACGGATATTGTTTATGACGAATCTGTCACTCCGCCAGAGATTCGAGCTACAGTTGGTGGACAACCTGTTACCTTTTCAGCTGGTAATCTTCGTGAGATTTTGCAGCTAGGTACGGTAGAACAGGAGAACGGGGATATTGAGTATCCTATGGACTTTATTGAGGGTGCTATTGGACGTATGGGATATACAGGAGACAGGCGTGGACGTCAGTTCCAGAAGCCTCTGGTCATTGGTCAGTGGAGGTTTCTTTGGCACGTGATGAATATAGTCTTCGCAGCAAAGAAAGGTGGCTTTGATGAGTTGAGCCCTGCGATTCTATCGGCTGTACTGTCACTGGTTTACAATAAACCATACAGTTTTTGTGATTACATTTTTGGAGAGATAGCTAGACAGATATCGGGTTCTGTTAGATCTAGATTTATGATCTACCCGAGGTTTTGTATGCTTATCATACGTGCGCGTCTACCGAACTTGGTTATTCCTGAGCCGTTTTTATCGGTGAATACCATTGATCAACGTGGTTATAATGCCATGTTTATGCAGACGATTAGGAAGGAAGGAGTGGTGAAACCGGAAATTAGACCACTTTTTGGATATATTGTTGATCCGAACTACGTTGCACCGCCAAATCATGGGTGGTTGGACGTAGCTCCTGCTGCTGTTGTTGCTCCTGCTGTTGCTGATGTTGTACCTGCACCTGTAGCTGAGGAAGCTCAACCTGAAGATCCACAAGGGCTCCTTGAGGATGTTCTTATTCAGGCTGGTCAGGTGGATCAGCAGGTGAATCAAGAGGTTGCTGCACAGGTTGTGCAAGAAGTTTTGGAGCAGAATGATGATGAGACAAATCCTTTGCTTCAAGACATTGAGAGTTACTTGGCACCACCTGAGGTAATCTGTTACTTATGTAATAATATAGATGCTTAGTTGATAGATTGTTTTTATTGATCATAGATGCATAATATTATTATATAATGATTCTGATATTAGATATTTAGTAAATTGGATATTATTTCTGATTTTAAAAATATAAATATCATTATACGAACAGGAAGCTGAAGCTGAGGCTGCACATCCAGAAGTTATATTACTTGAGGATGAGCAGATACAGCTTGATAGATCAGTTGTTGTACCAACTGAGGTATTATATCTGATTAATCTTAAATATATAGAACTTGTATGATAGAGCTTACGCTAATCATAAATGTTTAATATATTTAAAATTTAGGATCCTGTTAGATCATCTAGAGGTCGTGATGGTGAGACGGCTTCAGATGAAGATTCTGATAATACACCTTCTCCTCCTCCATCTGCTTCTGAAAAGAAGAGGAAGGGTAAGAGTATTCTGGAGGAAGGTACTGAGGAAGTTGAGATTCCTTTGATGAAGCGTCCGAGAACGCTTACTATTCGAGAAGGTTAGTATTAATTAAAGTTAAATAATCTTAACTTGTTGTTTATCAGGAGTTGAACTGAGACAGTTAATTCTGTATACAGTTTCTCAGGATACACCACAGGTAGAGATGGTTGCACCGGTGGTTACGGAATCGATGTCTTTACCGCTTCAAGTATGAGATATAAATTCTATAACTATGAGTGTTATGCAATTAATTAGAGTTTGAGACAGAGTAATCTGTAACAATAACTGATTTTAATTGTGTTTAACTTTACAGCATGAGGTTGCTGATTTAGTTCGTGGAGCTAATTTTCCGACGAACAAAACAGCTAGATTTGCGACAAGTTTGCTTACGCAAGCTTTGTCTCAACCTCATACACCGCTTACCAGAGACTGGCATATTGAGTCTCTTACACCGCCTGGACCCAGAACGATACCTGTTACTCCAACGACTGATGCTGAAAGGATTACATCCTTAGAGTCGAGGGTAAAGGATTTGGAGAAGCTTACTTCTCAGATTCCAGAGCTGGTGTCGAGCAATCTTCTTCTTTCACAACAGATACTCAAGCAGAGTGAATCGTACAATCTGTTGATGAAGACTCATGAGACGTTACTTGCGGACTTCACTGTACAGAGACTGAAGTTATCTTCTTTAGAGAGTCTGGTCTTGAGATCGCATTCAGGACAGCCTGCTCAGGGGGAGATATTGGTATATCTGGAGTCTTGCAGAGAGAATGAGTTGAAGAGAAAGAGAGATCAAGACAAGGACGATGATCCCAATGCACCGAGTGGTGAGCAGACTGGTCCTTCAAAGACTAGTGAGCAAGCTACTATTCAGGGGGAGTCTGGTGCTGGTGCTAGTGGTTCTGGAATGGGTACAAGTGCAGATAAGACTGTATCGGGTGATACTGAAGCTGGTAAGATAGCTTAGTATTATCTTAGTACTGTAATATTTGTAATAGTTTGTAGTGAACAAGTGTAAACTTAATTATTGTGTAAATGTATTTGGCTTAGGGTTATTATTATTTTAAGTAAAATATGTTTGGTAATTTAAGTTTATAAAATTATGTTAAGATAAAATAGTGATCGAAAGACTTCTGACTTATTGAGTAGTCGAGCGGCGTGTTCCGATTAATTTCGGCGGTCATAATTTTATAATAACATATGCATTTTAGATTTGATTATAGACTTAAGACCGTAAGGTTTATAAGTAATTAACAAGTTAAAAATGTATTCGTATTAACTAGACAAATGATATATAATTTAAAGGTTAAATTGATAATGAATGAGATCAATTAACACTTGGAAATTATATAAGGTAATTAATAGTAAATTTAAATGTTTGGTGATTATTCACAATGCATTAGAATTTAAAATTAATTAATATTTGTTAAGTAGACTTAAGAGATTTTAGATTGATTCAGGGTAATCAATAAAAGATTTTATAAGTTATATTTATATTGCGTTTATATGTTAGGTTAAAATATACAAAAGAATTAATAAAGAAATTCTTAGATTGGTTCAGGGAAATCAATAAAGAATTTGAATTATTAATATATTTGTATTTATGTTTTTCTCTAGGAATGGAAATGCTTAATCTATCAGATTCGGAAGATGATATTCTGGATGAGATAGATGAAGAGATTGATTATGATATTGAAGAAGGAGAGTTCAAACTTCCTGAAGATTGGACTGCAGTATTTGAATCAGTGATAGATGAAGGTGTTGATCTGGATGCAAATGTAGATGAACATGTTGTGAATCCATCAACGACTGAATTTGTTTTTGTAAATGAACAAGGAGAATCAGTTATTGATTTAGAAGCTTTTGAGAATGCTTCTGAAGATTCAGATACTGAAGTTGAAGAAATAGAGGACAAATACAAACATATGGTTGGTAATCCTATGTTTATCCAAGAAATGCTGAAAAAGAAAAAGGAAAATAAGCAACGCATTTTGAAAGAAGTTGATA
Source organism: Helichrysum umbraculigerum (assembly GCA_949592205.1). Classification (NCBI taxonomy): domain Eukaryota; kingdom Viridiplantae; phylum Streptophyta; class Magnoliopsida; order Asterales; family Asteraceae; genus Helichrysum; species Helichrysum umbraculigerum. Next base: position 168,796,925 of record CATIUR010000001.1, on the reverse strand, counting down.
TTACTGGAAAGCGTGTACTTAAAACTGGCATTATTGGATGGTATTATGACTCTGACCTGAAGCTCTTCGCGATCAAAAGGTTTGACGGGGTTCAATATTTTGAGAAGAAGCTTACCGTGTTTAGTTCATTGCCTCGATATGAGATTCGCGACTTGGCTAGATTAGATATGAAAAATCCAAGTGATGATGATTATGCTAAGTATGTTGAGCGTATCATTAGGACTGAAGGATTATCTATGAAGTTTTCGAAGATTAAGCCAAGGAAAGGAAAAATGATAAAGCTAAACGAACTTAGTCAGAGAACTGGAAGAAGAAGAAGGAAGAAGGTTTATCCAGCGGTCAAATGCATTAAGCAAATACCAATGAAGACTATGCCTCAGAATATTTTGGGAAAATTGAAATATTGGGGGGTAGATGCTGGAACAGGAGAAGCCTTTATGATTGAAGCTGATGATGATTATCCTAATGGCGAAAAAGAAATTCTTCGTGTATATGATCACAGACATTTGATGAATTTATCAAAGGAAGATTTGATTATGTTATACAAGAACAAGATCATATCTACTGTTGGTTGGGGTGATTTAGCACGAGATTATCATAGGATGGTTAAAACATGCATCAAGCTTAAAATTTTTGCAGGAAGTAAGATTTACAAATGAAGACCAAAGACAGCGTGAAGATAAAGACGCTAGAGCTATTGTCAAGGGGGAGTCTGTTGGGACATAGATTGTGACAACAGATCTAGCTTGAAATAGGACTAGTGTAATTATTATTATGTTTGTATATTGGTTTAGATTTGTAAATGAATATTTGTTTTGTTAGTGATATTCGTTAAACATATTGTTTTGCTAAGTTAGACGAATGTTAAATACGAAATAAATAAACAGACGTTTGATGCGAGGCGAGTCGAGATCTCAGGTCGCAGCGAGTTGAGCTGTGAGGTGAGTTCTGAATTCGCGAGGTATCAGTCTGGCGAGCCGAGCTCCGAGTTGGGCTTGGGCTGCGAGTTGGACCGAACTCGCAGGCCCATGCGAGCCGAGCCGGACAGAACTATTTAAACGATTTTCCTTAGAAAATCGTTAACAACTTTTGCATATTCCAAACCTGCGATTCCAGCAAACCAGAGAAAAACATAACCTATCGACTAGGCTTTGACGATTCGTTGTTTAAAGCTAAGTCTAGTTAAACGCAATACGAACATATTCGTTGTTAGTAAGATAACACCGTATTGAGGGATTCCGCACCTTAATACTACAGATAACGAAGTTACCGATCCTAAAACTAGGGGACTTACACGGGTGTTACAATTTATAGGAGAAATTCGGCTCATGTTAGCATTCCAAGGCACACTTTAGCAAAAGGTGGTGCACCGGGTACGAAAAAGCATGTAAAGGTGGTGCACCGGGTACCAAAAAGCATGTAAAGGTGGTGCACCGGGTACGCGCAAGGACCAAAAAGCGGAAACGAGATGGGGGAGGGGAGGCCGGCGCCGCCTTGCAGGTGGCCGGCGGCGGCTGGTGGTAGGCCGGCGGCGGCTGGCTGCCACCCGCCCCGGTTCGTCGCCTGTTGCCTCGTTTCTTGATTCGCGCGTATTTTCTTCGTTATGCGTCCGTTTGCGTCGATTCTTTTTGCGTTGGATTCGTAATTCAAAAACGAAGACTTTGATGAAATGATACCCCAAAAATATGCCTCTGAACTTTAGATGTGTCGTACGAATCGTTTGGATCTTCTGGCATAAGTAGAATCTTCGTTCTTCGTCCGTTTTTATTGATTCTTCTTCTGTTGGATTCGTAATTCAAAAACGAACATCTTGGATGAGATGGATGTTGGTGATGGGCACTTTTGTCTTGAAATCTCATTTTGATGCCTTGAATCTTCAAACGTGCGTGGAATCTTCATTTTTCATCCGTTTTGCTTGATTTTCATCGTGCAACCTTGTTTTGACCATCTTGGCATAATACTATTGGTTTGTATTGTTTTTGAGTTAAAATGCCAAGAATCGTTCCAGAATGAGAGATATATTGGTAGTAAAAACGTGACTTTTTACGCGATATCAATGTACCACGCTACTGGGAACCCTGATGTAGATACTGACGTCCGGCTAATGAATGATCTTAGACAATTAATGAACTCAATGGCTAAAAACGATCATATCGACGAATCTTCTCCTCACAGGTTTTACATTGATTGTACCATTGAGTATCAAGCTCACAAGATTGTCCATGATCTCGAGTATGAGAGTTTCGACGAAAGAACGCGTGCCATCCCTTATTCCGTACCTGAAGGTTCGATGGTTAACATCACAAACTTCCTCTCAAATCGAATCAACGAGATCTTCTGTGAAGTTCACCCGGATGAGTAACGCCAGATCTTTCACTATGGATTACGTGAGGTATACGATATAGTCAACAACATCTTCCGGGACTCTGACCTTACGTTCTCCCACCATCAGGTCCATCTCATCCAGAACATTCACGAGTCTATCTGTGAAATAAGAGGAAATCCTAGCCGAGCTGATCATGAAAACATCCATCAGATGTTCCTCAGATTCATAGACTCGTTGAAACAAGACCATCCAGAACGGGAGCTGATGGAATCAAGTGGAGTACTGGTAGTTGATCCCCATGGAATTATCTCCAGCATAGTTAAAGACATCACTTGGGATTTCCTACATATACAGAAAGTCACTAAAGATCATCTTGATAGCTTCCATGATTTTGCATCTCACACTCCAAACATCATCAAGATCATCGCTCACCAGTTTCTACGGATCTACCCACGCAACACTTGGGCGCCACGCACTTTCGGCCCAAGTGATTTCAGTTCTCATTAATCTCAGGAAGGCAAAGTCGAGCTCTCGACTTTAACAGCAGCGATTCTCGAAAGGCAACCCGTGCAATAAAAAGAGAAGATTGAGTGTCAATAAGTGAAGCAGAATCTACGACTATCTTTCACACTTGGTTATGCCTAAAAGTATTTTCAAAATTATTTCTCAAAAATAACTCATTTTGCAAAACACCCGTCTCAATAGGAAGTAAAAATAAATCATTCACTGTTTCGAGCATTTGAGGTACTTGCACACTACTTTTATGCATTATGCTCAAACTCGTTTAAAAACAATGTTTTATAAATGATTGGTCGTAGAAAACATCTCTTCAAATTCTGAGACGGTAATTTCACTTTGCAAAAATATATGAGTTTGTTAAAAGGCATATCCAACATGTTCATACCTACGAGATCATTTCACAAGAGAAAGAGTCCGAATAAATGAAGTTTTGAAGTGTGCAAGAAAACCCTAGCAAGAGTCTCGAGGGAAAAATCAGAAGAAAACGCAGGAATGGATCCCGGCAAATCTCATTTCAGCAATTTTCTTATCATAAGCATCCGAGCATCTCGTTATCCGGGGAGTTTCCTTATCCTTTCTTCACTTTTCAATAAATAAATAATCTGTCTTATTTAGTGTGTTATCTATGCCTTATCCTAAACTTATCACTAAGTGTGAGATTCCAGCCCAAAAAGACACTTGAGAAACATTTTCTCTATGCTCAAACTCTAAGTGTGGGATTTTACTTGTAAAATCCCAACTCAAGAGAACATTAGGGAAAATGTTCATCTAAGTGTGGGATAACAGGTATAGACACCTTGGATAGATTTTATGTTTTTTTTTATTTATCCAAATAGCAAACTCATAAAATGTTCCTCAAATTTAAAATTTTTTCAAAAATAATAAAGAGTATGAGTTTTCAACTCTGCTATTTTTGAATTCTAAAGTTCTAAAGAGGAATCATGTCTTTATATGAGTACGCTATTTTGGAAACTAAGGAAAATTAGGAATCTCTCAAACAAAAATGATAATCTAAGAGAGGCATCGCATAACTAGGCACATATAACCCAAAAACTTGCAGTGAGGTATCTTGAGCCCTTATAGCATTCATTTTTAATGCTTCACTTTTCGTTTGTTGTGTGTGCCGATGTATGCATCTCTGAATTAGAACTTGCTCCTGACATACGTTTCGAGACCATATTAGTGAGTACCGTACGCGGTATAGGTGCAATCAAATGATCTTGACATTCCCTAGGATTTAAACCCCCTTTTCTCATATCTCTTCAAGCCCAAAACCCTTCCGATGCTCATTTTTAGCATCGATGATCCGCTTAGTAAACCCTGTTGAGCCTAAACTTTTCGTTTCATGAAACCCTCATTTCTAAAACCCACTTTCCCAAATTTCCCAAAAGCTTACCTCAGAATTTCTAAGGTTATGAAAAACGCCTTTTAGAATATCCTTTTCGCCTGATTCAACATTCCACTTTCTCAAATCACCTCTCTAACAAATTCATCAAAGTTATATATGAAGGGGAGAGAAACAGGGTGTGAAAAATTGACACCAAAGATTGTCACGAATGTAGAAGATAAGTTAGAAAGGATTTCTAAGAGAGCCAAAAAAAAAGGAGAAAAAGAAAAAAAGAAAGAAAGAAAAAGAGAAAAATGAATAATCCCTTAGAAATTCTGTGGCAGAGAAATTCTCAAGAAGAAAAAAAAAAAGAAAAATAGTTAGTCTAAAAATAAAGCTAAGTGCTTTCAATAGTATCACTCTCCAGAAAAATCTGATAGAAGCAAAATAGCTATCTAGTTCCGTTTCCGTATTTGCACTATTCTAAAATAAAGTTTTTCATAATTTTTAGGAGTTCTAAGGTATAGCTAAACCCTTACACCCAAAACAAACCACTATCCATACCCTTTCACCCCCACCAAACATTACAAGCCTCATGAATGTCTTGGGATAATTAGCACCGTCCTCACTTAAGTGGTAGAGATCCGATTCTCGATCAAGCCTATGACGATGAGTGCTACATGACTGGCTTTTGAGCGATTTCATTTGTTCTAGAATGTTAGGAAACCCGATACACTTTGAGTGAATTGAGTGACCACCTTGTGAGGAATCGCCCGGTCATGTATACTCCAAGATCACGAGAGTTGGAAGTATGCCTAAGAAAGTCATTCCTTGTTTCTGGGACGATTATCTTACTTCTCCTTATTTTCCATTATGATTTTGCTGATATGCGGGGTGATTGCTTTTAAGAATTTTAAAATTCGCCAAATCTGCTTAAAACCGTTTTCATAAAAACTGAGTTTTGCTTGAGGACAAGCAATGTCTAAGTGTGAGATATTTGATATGTGACAAAAAGTCATGTTTTAAGAACACATATTTCCCGCACATTTGACCTAATTCTTGGTGAAAACACTTGAAATAAACGTTTATCTACTTGATTTCACAAAGTTGGTCAAATTATAGGCATTGTTATAAAAAGTGCTTAAATCATCCAAAAGGCACGCAAATCGAGGCAGATTATTCAAACAACTGATTCTCACATACTTTTAACCACATTATGATACAAGTTCTTAAATAGTCTCATATGATGTATCAGGTTATTCCAAGACTGTAGAATCAAGAATCGTGCAGATCGGGTAAAGAACGAGGAAGATGGGGCTTTCTGAGCACAAACCGAGGGAATTCCGCACACGCCAAACCTAGAGACATCCAAATTTGGCGCATTTGGCACATTTGGCATCATTAGAAGCGTAACGGAATTACAAGACCATATGCGAAAGAATCAAGTCAAACGAACAAGAAACAAAGAAGATACGCGCGAATTAAGCAACGAGAAAAGCCAAAAACAGCACACGGCCACCACCAAGCCGTCTACGGCCCTGGAGTGACCATGTACGGCCTCAATATAGCCGTGTACGGCTTAAACCAGGCTGTGTACGGCCCTGGTTGCCTTCGTGTGCTCTCGTTTTGCTTCGTTTGCTTGTACGTGCATGCTTGTGGACTTGTACTCTTGATTCAAGGCTCACCTATAAATAGAGGGCTCCTCTACCTCATTTCACACACCTTTCACCTTCAACATTTCTCACTTTCTCTCTCACACATTCTCTCTCTCTCTAGTTTCTCTCTTTAGATTAGGGTTTTAGTTAGTTAGTTCTTGGTTAATATTTAACCTAGACTAACGGAGGGGCTACTTTTGTAATAGTGTAGGGAATATTCTGAGGGGCTTATTTGTAATATTGTCGAAGATATTGCGGAGGTTCCGTTCGTGTATTATTTCTACATTATTCTATCTACGCATTAATCTACGGTTACTTCTTTCTTTTTCTATTATGATGATTGCTATTATTGTTATGATAGATTTAGGATTGTTTGCCATGCGTAGTGAGTAGTTCTCTGATGTGCTTGTTGTGATGTAGTTAGCTTATATATGTTAAGGGTGATGTTACTTTAAATACACAAATGAAAACCGGTGTACTGTTAACTTTGTATTTATGAATTTCTAAACCAAAATCGCATTTCTTCCAATAAACGTGCTTAGAACCTGTATGACAAGGAGTCGTGAACCTTGATCAACCGGTAACTACCTATCTATGTTTTCAAATATAAACATGGTCTGAATTGTGTAGCTGTGAAAATACTGTCAACCTTATCGTATAGTACACCGTGAATAAATCGGGGATTTATTGGGATATGTTTAAATAGTGAGGGTTGGGTTTATATCATAGATGGTCAAACTTTAATACAAACTTAGTTAAACTAGTCCAGAGTGACCGTAAAGTATGTGGCATCGGAAATACCATAAATCGGCACAGTACTTTGTATAGCGTTGGAAACACTTCAAGTGGAGTACAAATACATGGAAGCTAAGGAACTGCCGTCGGTTGAAGACTGTGTCACATCCTGGTTGAACCACACAGCTCTGGACTAAACAAAGATCATTAATACAAGGTTAGCAGTCACCAAACCAAGTTTTAATCTTAAATGCCTTGCCTAGCCTTAGTATCCCCGTGGTGTTAAGAACGGTCGGAACTTTTAGTGGGTCTGTTACTCTATCTCATGCGCCCAGGAATACCATTTCAAAAAGGGTCACTATTCCATCATATGAAAAGTGTTGAAGAGTTGAGCAGCCTCCTCTGATCAGAATCACCATAACCTAGCAACCCAGTGACATACTGTCTGAGAAATCAGACAGTAGGGTGTTAGTGTTTACACTACGAATACTCAGGCAAAAGCAAGACACAAATCTTTAAAAGACGTTTTCATACATAAACCCTAGACATCACCCCATAACATAAGCTAACGAAATCATAGCAAGCACTACTCTCCATTACTGATTAAACCCTATCTTTTATTTACTGCTTTGTTTATTTACCGTTTTATTAGTTTAGTTTAAACGGAACTAAAACCAAATTGAAACTCTTTTCAAAAACCCATCACTAAAGTGAATAGTTTGTCTTGACAACTCTGCTTCACAATACGATTGATCTTAAGAACGACCCTGAGTTATACTTACCTCTGTAAGTAGAATTTAGGTCCCCAGCTCTATAAATTTAAAACTCACCCACCGTTACGGCTGCTGCGCGAACGACCGTTGCAGCTGTAACATTTCCTTACAAGGATTTAAGATGAAGAAGGAAGATGGTGATGAAAATGATGCTAGATGCTTGTTTTCTTCCTTTCCTTTTGCAAGATTAATGTTAGATGATGATGATGATTTGCTGCTGCTGCCGTGAAGAATGAGAGGAGAAATGGTAGAGGGAACAAGTATGGTGAAGGTGATGGTAATGGTGTTGTGGGAATCGGCTTCAACAAGTCAAACCCAAGGCATGAGCTTTTAAATTTTAGTCTCCATCGTGATTGTGTAGATATTTAAGCAATTACCCGTTAATCGCGTGTAACGTTTTTTGTTTAAATGTTTATTCGGTTACGTTTTGTTAACGATTAAAATTACGTTAATATCTTTCGAAGTATTATTTTAAATACTTTATTTTGAGTTTTCAAAACATGAATTTTGCTTCGTTTGGTTGTCGGGTTCGATTCGTGGTTTTTGTCGCGTACGTTACGTTCTATATTAAACGTATAATTGTTTTCGTTTAATCGTTATGCTTTATTCGTTAGCATAATAATTCCAAGTAAATAACTACTATTTAAAATAGTTTTAAATTCACAAAACAGGGAATTAGCTTAAGATATGCACGTGATTATAGTACGGAATTGTACCGTAATTTGAGGAGTGTCACATAATGCCACATGGACTTTTTCTTTTTACGCAGGTATCTAAAGTTAATTGTCAATTATACCCTTAATCATTTTACCCATCTTCTATACTTTCTTCCAAAACAAAAACACGGGTACAATAAAACCCTTTTTTTTTTCTCTCTCTCTCTCCCCCAATTCCTACGCCTCTTTCATTCCCTGTAAACTTACCTCAGTGGCATTGTCATCTCGGCATGCCTAAGTTTCACCTACACCGACTAACACATATACGAATCGTATAGCAAAAGAAAACTCACAAAAATTGGGGCTTTTATTTGCTCTCGATTCATCTTCTATGAAATATTTGAAGAATTCATTAATTGTTTGATGATGAACAAACAAATTCTAACTCTGAAGTTTACTGTTATAATAACTTATAAGGAACTAAAGAATAAAAGAGAATCTCATTATTCTTGATATATCAATATTTCTTTGTTAATATTGACTAATTTAAGACCAAACGATCGGTGATACTTGCACTCATTTGGGTATTAACTATTAAGTTTAATCCGTTGGAGACAAAATGAATAAATGGTTGTTGAATAAACATGAAATAATCAAAATAAATAGCAAAAGAAGTTTTAGTATGTGTTCAGACTTCCGAGAGAGAGAATTTTGATTGTGTGTAGGTTGGGGTAAAATTATATTAAGGGTATAAGTCTCAATTAACTCTAAAAGCCTGGGTCAGAAGTAAAAAGAACCTGTGGCAACATCATAAAAAAGGAATTTTTCTTTATAAAATAAAAGGTAGAAGAAAAAGGAAAAAAGAAAACACTTGGTGTGTTTTTTACAAAATTATTAAGATGGAGGATCATAGGGGAAGGAAGTATTTGAGGAGAATGAGGGGAAGATTAATTGTGTCAATTCGATCATCATGTGGTTTAGATCAATGGTTATAAGGAATGATATTTTTGTAATTAGTTTGAAAAATAGGGTTAAAAGTTAACAAAAAAAAAAACATAACAAAAATGTTCACCCCACACCCCTTCCTCTATTTTTAATTTTATATTTTAACCCCTCCATTTTATTTTCCTCCCCCTCCTGCCTTCTTTTTCCCCCAACCCCACCACCCCCACCACCTGGCTGCTGCTAGCCACCGCCGGCCACCACCAGCCGCCGCCAGCCGTCATAGGAATTTTAAAAAAAATATATTAAAAATATTTTTTTTACAAAACTATTTTTTTTCAAAAACTTTTTTTTTCCATAATTTTTTATTATATATAGTATTTCTTTTTCTACTGCATTTTGAATAAAACTATACGTTTTTTTCACTGCATTTTGTATATTATTATTAATTAACTAAAACTTTTATATATTTTACTGCATCTTCTATACACGACGTCAACAAATAGATAATATGTATAATACAAAATGCAGTACAAATAGATAATATGTATAATACAAAATGCAGTGAATAACAAATAATATATAATGAATGAAATATATGAAAAATACAGTAAAAATAAAAAAATACAGTAAAAATAAAAAAATGCAGTAAAAAGCGAACAATGTGTACTAAATGAAATATATGCAAAATGTAGTAAAAACAACAATACGTATTATACTTTTATACAAAATGCAGTAAAAATGGATAATATGTATAATATAAAATGCAGTAAAAAAACAAACAATATGTAATATATGAAATTTATGCATAATGCGGTAATAATAATAAAATGCAGTGTAATTTTAACAAAATGCAGTACAAAACAAGCAATATATATTAGATCGAGGTGTATAAATATAATGCAGTAAAAACATCAAAAGAATAATGTGTAATATACAAAAATGCAGTAAAAAACGAACAATATTTACCAAACATATATATAAAAAATGAAATAAAAATAATAAACTGCAGTATAATTTTAATAAAATACAGTACAAGTGATAATATGAATAAAAAAATTAGAAAAAAATTATAAAAAAAAATTAAATTTTTTTAAAAAAAATTAAAAACATTTTTTTAACAAGAAAAAGAAAATTTCAGGCGGGTGATGGCGTCGGGTGGTGGTGGGTGGTGGTGGTGGGTGGCACCAGCTAGTGGTGGGTGGTGAAGGGTAGGGGTGGGAAGGAAGGAAGGAAGTACGAGAAAGTAATGTACAATATTTATAAGGTGGAGGGGTGAAAATGAAAATTTAGCATGTTGTCCTCCTTCTACCTTCTCCGAACCTCATCCAATTATTAAAGACCACAAAACTTCGAATTCTCGTTTTGAGAGAAATAAAATAAAAATTTTAAAAATTAGATATGTGTACATTATTGTTTCTGATGTTAAGCTAGTGATAGTACCTGCCCGCATCTGCAGATGTATCCATGCGAGACGGCAACAAGTACCAGTCCGATGATGTTGTTAGGTCGCGGAAGCTCTTTAATAGTGGTGGTGAGAAACAATTGTAGTCGTAACTCAAAGAAAAATTATTTTGTTCGTAGCTCATCGAGATTCCGGTGTATGGTAGACTCCACCTCCGGAAATGTAATTGCTGTTGCCGCTGCTGCTGCTGCTCGCTCAAGTTCTCTTCATGGGGCAGTAGCGTCGGCGATTACTCAAGTTGCTGTCACCGCCGTCGCAATTGCATCCGGAGCTTGTCTATCTACCAAGGTTGATTTTTTATGGCCTAAAGTCGATCAACAACCTGGTAAATTGAAATTTCGGTTTTCTTTTCTTTTGCCAAACATTACATACAAATGGAATTCCAATTATATCACAGGAAATATCAGACAAATTGCAACACCAGCATTTTGTGCCGAGATCTCATAGATCGATCATGTTTCCATTACTATACTATTAGTGAAGGGGCAGTAACCAAGACGTGCTCCAGAAAGCCTATGAACAAAAATGGACTAACTTTAGCGTTTTATATGTCCCAAGAGTCATTTAGTTATGCATTTACAATATAAACTTAGACTGCAGCAGTTGATGATACCCCTTCATTTTCTTTGCACTTGTTGATAAAAAAATTTGTATGGTGAAAGAAACTGCTGGTAAGGTTATTCCATTTAGGTTTGTTAGTCTGCTAGTGATATCTTTTTGTTTTTGTTTTTTTTTTTTTTTTCGGGTTAATAGACAGGTAGTGTATCAAACTTTCATAAAATGTTCAATTTAGGGAACAATTTAATTTTTTTAAACAAAAAAATAACTTAACTATTAAGACTTGACGTCTAGTGTAAAAAATATAAAGTTTAGGGTTGATTTAGGTATACATTTTTTACTGTTCCCATTGAACATTTTGTGAAAGTTTAATGCCTTGCTGTCTATTAACCCTTTTTTCTTTATATTGCTTTTGTTTGAATCCACATATAAGATGTTAAATTATGTTGAGAGATCTGATATACACTTCACACGAGTTCCGTTATTCATGTTACTGCCAGATTTCCCAAATATGCAACTGTAGCTCGTCTTTTTATCCACTAATTAAGTTAGTCAATTTGCAGGTTCTTTAATACTGGATGGAGTGGATGTTACTGGTTACCCTGTATTTAATGACCCACAGGTTTACCATCCGTGCTTGTAGTCTCTGTTGTAATTGTAAATTGTGCTGTTGTCTAAAGATTCTAATCTGTAAAGGCAGGTGCAGAAGGCAATTGCATTTGCAAGGAAAGCTCATCATGGCCAGCTTCGGAAAACAGGAGACCCTTATCTAATCCACTGTATCAATACAGCAAAAATCTTAGCTGTGCTTGTTCCTTCAACTGGGAAAAAGGTAAGTTATTCTTATGTCTACTTTGTACTGCCTCTGTGAACGAGGTGCCAAATGGGTTACTCTCTATTTTTGAAATGCACTCAAATTACTTACATTATGGATGAAAGATTGCTTAATTTTTCCATGACATTGGTTAACAAATTTAGAGTTTTGGAGTTAACCAAGACATTTGTCTCAATATTTAATTGGGAAAATGTTAGGTTTGCACATTCATATTCGAAAGTAGACTACTTCTTAAGAAAGTAGTATTTTGCACAAACTTGAATGTGGTCTGTTTTTTTTTCTTTAATCGGTACTTCTTATCACTTCCAGTAATGTGCACTTATAGCTCACCAATTCTTAATATAATTTGCTGATTGCTTAGTAGTTCTATATACATGTGGAAGGGCACCTGGAAACCTCAGTTAGATTTTTATAAAAAAATATTATCTAGGCTTTATAGTACTCACTTTCCGATTGTTACTGACTACACTTTGTTTCAGTTAGATTTTTATAAAAAAATATTATCTAGGCTTTATAGTACTCACTTTCCGATTGTTACTGACTACACTTTGTTTGGCGTTAACTAACACGTGAAGATCTTATAAAGCTAGCTTCTAAAGACTTACATGGATTTACAAGTTTGTGCATCTGTTTATAGCATAATTGTGCAACTCAAATGGATAGCTGTATCATCACTAATTGAAGTGTTCAAATGCCAATCTTGCTGCAGGCTATTGATACAGTTATTTCTGGCATACTACATGATGTAGTTGATGATACCTGTGAAAGCTTGTACAGCATAGAAACAGAGTTTGGTGAAGATATAGCAAAATTGGTAGCTGGTGTCTCTCGATTGAGTTATATCAATCAGGTACGAACAAGTGGAAACAGTTTATGATGATTCTACAGTTATAAACAACATTACATGCATCAGTGCATCATAAAGCCGCTACTGACAAGTGATTAATCTCCTGCATGATTGGTGAAAGTTGACGTTGATAATGATATTAATTGCTATATGTCCTGCAGTTGCTACGAAGACACCGCAGGATAAATGTGACTCAGGCTAGCCTTGGCTATGAAGAGGTACATACATTTGGACTCCATCTATGCTTTCAGTTTACTGATATTGCCAAAGCTGCATCGAAACATAAAAATGTTGGTGATAAAAACAAAACCTGTGTTATGCCAGGAAGTGTTTATATAGGGATGAACACAGCTGATAGGATAGAGTGATATGTCAAAAAAAAAAAAAGGAACCTTCATGGCAACTGGGAAGTAAAAGTCACTGACCTACAGGTTCTTTTTATGAACTTGACGTAGTCTCTACCCAAATCCATTTTGTTTCACCTTATTCGTAAAGTAATTAGCTCAAGGTTTCCATTAGTGGTTTTTGGGGCAAGAAGTTGTTTAAGAGCTGCTATACCATTATGCTATCTATCTTTCACACTCTAGTGTAATCTGGAAATAGTTCTGTGTTCCATTGTGTGGTTACACCTCAATTTATAGAATAAAAGACTATGAAGATGAAACTAGATAGCTATGCAAGATTACAAAACTATATAAACTAGGAACTAAAATAAACCGAATAATTGTTTCTAGCATTAACAAATAACATAACTGGAAGTGGAGAGTACTACACTTTCAGCAGGTGTGCTCTTCCGACAAAAAGAAAACCATCAATTTTCAAGCGCCGGTTTAAGTATGTATTTAAATATTCATGTTTCTCAAGGATTTTGATCTCCTTTTAGATAAGATGTGATATGTATCATAGCATGAATTGCTCATTGTAGGCAAATAATTTACGAGTGATGCTCTTGGGCATGGTGGATGATCCACGTGTGGTGCTCATCAAGCTTGCAGATCGTCTACACAACATGAGAACCATGTAACTCATTTCTGTATTTACTATCCGATGTATCCATCTCAAACTTGAGTGATTTTATTTCTGTTTGAACATTTCACTATACCAAAGCGTATTGCCTCCCTAATTTCCTTTGTGTATGAAATTCCATTCTTGTATTTGGTTGGCATGGTTTACCACTTTACATGCAATGTGCTGATTGTGGGCAGACTCTTTGTTGTTTGCAGTTACGCTCTACCCTCGGTGAAGGCTAAAGCTGTAGCACAGGAGACTTTGGTTATCTGGTGTTCTCTTGCTTCTAGATTGGGCCTTTGGGCTTTAAAAGCAGAACTTGAAGACCTCTGCTTTGCTGTTCTTCAGGTCAGTAGTATTTACTATTTATGTTATATATTGATTAATTAATGTATTCTAATGAACGATAGAATGTCTATCCTGGCTACCTGTATCTTAAGTGTTCATCGTAGCGATATGAAGTGTAACGATAGCATGTTATGAAACTACCTTATAACTGTGTGCAGCCTCAGATCTTCCGCCAGATGCGATCTGACCTGGCCTCCATGTGGACACCCAGCACCAGATTAGGCAACCTGAGAAGACTATCTGCCAAAAGCAGCTCAAATACAGAACTAAATGGAAGGAACTTAACTAGTGAGTGTGAAGAATCAGTGGATGATGTTGTAGTCAGTATGAAGGTAAGCTTTATGAACAATAGTGACACGGAATGGATGTAAACAAGCATAAGCATTAACTCTCAAATAACGGATGGATGAAACTATGAAAAATTGAAACATATCTTGGATATTTATATCTGAGTTGTTAAGAACACACTATATTATTGGGTCCAGCTATTAGGATAAATAACATGATCTGCTATCACTGAAATTTCACTTATGGCTGTATGGTTGAAGGATATCAAGTGCTCTACCCAATGCTCGTGTGTTTCTTATTTGTAAGATAGAAACAGTAACTTTTTAGAAAGCAGGAGTGACTACATATGATTGGGATAGTTTTTACTTCCCTTTTTTGTTATGTAGTTTTTTTATTCTCTTTAGACCAATCACATTTGTTCTTTTGTGTTGATGTTTCTTATTCAATTATTAGACCAATTGAACTTGTGTCTGTTACTTCCCCTGTACATGTGCTGTTTGACATTCCAGTATGACATTAGTGGCTCCTTTTTTCAATGGGGTTAGTGTCTGTGAATGCATAAAATTTGTGCCCGATGTCTATTGCTTGTACCTTACTTACCATTGCTATTTTTAATGCATTCAACTTTCAAAAAATGTGTTTTAACGTACTTTGTAGTGCATTTGATGATGTGTCAACCTCTACGGATGCCTTTTGGCACCTTAAACGAATGGCACATCAACATAAAACATTAATACACCCTTTTTGAAAGTTGGATGCATTAAAAATAGCAAACATAAGTAGGGTCACTCAATAGACATCGAGCACAAGTTAGATGCATTCCAAGATACTAACCCCTTTTTCAATTTTGTAAGATATGACATTAGTGGCTCCTTTTTTCAATGGACAGGATCTTTTGCAGGCTGTTCTTCCCTTTGATCTCTTACTTGATCGTGGAAAACGAATTAAATATATTCAAAATCTTGGGTCATGCTCAGAGGTCCAAACAAAACCAAAAGTTGTGAGGGATGCTGGAATTGCACTAGCATCTCTGGTCGTTTGTGAGGAAGAACTGGAACGCGAGTTGTTTATATCAACCTCGTAAGATCGTGTGATAGATCTTCAGCTTTGTGTCTTAGTAACCCCACCTTGACTTTGTTGTCATTCTTACATCTGCAGCTATGTCCCTGGAATGGAACTGACCTTATCTAGCCGCTTAAAAAGTTTGTACAGCATATACAGTAAGGTATAAATGAGATTCATAATTCACGTGTTCAGTATAATAATGAATGTTTCCAACAAAATAGCCTTGAGGTTGTTTGTTTTAGTTAGCTGCCCAGGGGATCAAAATCGTCCAATCTGGAAAAAGAACAAATTAAGGTAATAGATATATGCAAGAGCCATGCCTTATAAGGAACTTTGCAATAACCAACGGACCCTTCCTTTTATTCAGCCCTTTCCTTTCTTTGGCTCATTACTTGTTGAAGGAGCATCAAGTACGTGGATATAATCTCAATTATGGGTATTTAATGTCCAACAAAAAGACATGAAAGAGAATATTAGAACGTGCGAGTAGTTGGTTAGTATCATATTAATGACAACAAGGAATACAAATTCCGAGTGCCATCCCCCCCACCCCACACACACAATAATACTAAAGACTTACCTTAACATATTCTTTCGTGCAACTCCAACTTACTAGAAAGTATTAAAGTACAACTTAATTAAGTAGACATCTTAACACACACACACACTAACATACATTCTTCTGACAGATGAATCGTAAAGATGTCAATATCGATAAAGTATATGATGCACGTGCGCTGAGAGTAATCGTTGGAGATAAAAGTGGAACCTTACATGGACAAGCTGTTCGGTGTTGTTACAGTCTTCTAAGTATCATACACAGGTATAGCATAATTAACTATGTATCTGCTGCTGATTTTTAGATCGAATGGGTAGCTAGTCTGGATGTCGTATTCATGCTAAAACTTATAATGCAATTCGAAGTATGTTTAGACGATAGTTTTCGGGAGTTGATAAATACAACAAAAAAAGTGATTCTTACATCACACTGTACAGCAGTTGTTGCATGTAGTACAAGTACGTCATAGCATAATTTTGGTGTCTGAATCATTTTTTTTGTTGTATTTATCAGCTCCCTAGTTTTCCTTCAAATTAATGTTTATGCGGTTTAGATATACGTGTAAGATCTGTTGTATAAGTGGAAGTTGTTTATATTTTGGTTTACCTTTCTTTGGCCTTCTGCAGGCTTTGGACACCGATTGATGGCGAGTTTGATGATTACATTGTCAACCCAAAGCGAAGTGGATATCAGGTTATGATTTCTTTCTTGGTATATTAACTTTGTTTGTCAACGGCTTAAAAATGTCACACTCTATTTTATCGTTGCAGTGTGAATTGATCTAGAAAACAAAGTTTTGTGATCTTAACCACTGCATCATTTTTCAAAATTTATTTAAGATTAAATTCCAATAAGTTTACGTTTTGCTCGAAAGTAGTCCTCCACTTAAAATGACCAAAACACCCTTATTCCCTTATTTTATTGATTTTATTATAATTTTTACATATTTTTATTAAAAGAATAAAACCGTAAAACATGAAATACATTTTCCCAACTCTAATCTCCTAAGAACACCACTTTCACCCCACCTGCACTATCCGGCAAACCAACAAAACCCAACCACGCAAAGTGAAAATGAAACCATAATATAAGCGTGCAACATTCCAGAAACGTGACGTTAAAATCCACACGATACCCAAACTTTAAATCAGACTAATTACCGGCCGGTGAAGCAGAAGTTTCCGACGTGCAGTAGCAGATTCCGACCATCACAGCAGCAAATTTCGACAGGTAGATCCGAAATAAACTAACCAAACACCATTACATTGACATACAAGTAAATTTAAAACCCTAGAATTTAATGAACACATCTAAAGAGATCTAAGAAGTTAGATCCGAATGCAATGGTGGGGGTTATGCGCAGCGGCAGCGTATACCGGAATCTGAAGGCGATGGTTGTACGTCACTGTAGCCACAAACCCCCAGCCAAAACGTTGGACGAGTTACCACCGCTGTAGTTCGATTAAACCCGGAGACGGTGGTGGTGGATGATTCGAATTTTGATCTGTTTCTTTGGTTTTTTTTATTAGTAATCCATCTTAAGGTTTGTTTGGTGTTGTTAAGATTCAAATTTGTGGAGTTTTAGATTTAAATGTGTGGTGTTTGATTAAGAAAGTTTTGTGGTAGTAGTTGATCTTGTGGTGGAAATGGTGTGGTGATGTTGGTCAATCGGGGGAGGTGTAAGTGAAAGCAAGACAGTGGTGGATGGGTTTGGTTGTGAAAGATTGAAATGATATGTACATTAAGATACAATTTGTTTTTCTTAGTTAATTATTAGTTTAAAATTAAAAACATAAAAGTTAAATAAACAAAGAGGTTAGGGGTACAATAGTCATTTCAAGTGGAGGAGGACTATTTTCGAGCAAAATATAAACTTATTAGACTGAAAATCTGAACTAAAAAGTTTAGGGACGGTTTTTGTAAATCGGTGTAAACCACATGGACCATCTATGGTATCTACTCTTTATTTAATTTCCTGCTTCATGAACATTAGTAGAAATTACGTAGTACTTAAAAGATTCCTCTACATAATTCACATTTGTTGCTTGTTCCGGCCAATACCAATAGACGGGTTAATTATCGATTTAAAGAATGCTTTAACTGATTAGTGAAATCATAACACATGTCTTGTTCCTTGATGGACGGGGTGGTAAGTTTTCATTCAGGCAATAATGATGGAGGTGTTGCTCTGATGTGTGTTTTTTTTAAGGTTTTGACAATCGGTCATGTCTTACATATATATATATATATATATATATATATATATATATATATATATATATATATATATATATATATATATTCAAATGAGAACCACAAATTCTTAAGTTATATCGAAAAACACAAAAAACCAAATATATGTTCACATTTGAACGATAATGTGAACAAATCGGTTAAAATGTGTATTAAGACGTAAATTTAGAATTTTTTTTGACTTTTTTCTTTATCAATCTAACCTAAATCAGTGTTCACATATGATTGAAGTTAATCACATGTGAACAAACACGTATTTATTGTGGTTCTCAAAGTTCTCAACTTTATAGTGGTTCTCATTTGAACCTCCCACTATATATATATATAATATATAGTGGAATGATCCAGAGGGAAGTGCATTTTTTGAGGAAGGGGGGAAGCGTTACTATTCATCAAGAAGTTTAGGGGTTTAGGGTTTAACAACCCTAACCACTAAACGCTTTACTAAAACCTAAAGCATACTAAATCCTAAACCTTAACCATAACCCTAAATCTAATTTATAACAAAATAGTAATATATGTGTTTATAATTTGTAAAACCCATCAAAAAACGAAAAAAAAAAAAACTCGTCGAAAGTATGCCTCGAGTGATCTTAAATCGAAGAGGAGAAAACGCTGAATTTTATGGTATAATTTTCATAATTTTTCGACTTGTCGTTTGTGAGATAATTTGTTTTAGGGGTAAATGGGATTTCTTTGTACACGTGGCGTATTCTCATTGGTACTTCCATGCTTCCATTAAGTCCCATGAAGTGCATACCACAAGAATATGGTGCACCTTAATTTGGTTAGATGAGATGGATCGTTATATCAACACTTCCCCACTTCCCTCAATTTGTACCACTTCCCTCTGGATCCTGCCACTATATATATATATATATATATATATATATATATATATATATATAATTAGACACCAATAAGTATCAACATATCTTAAAGATCCTAATTCTTCTAAGTTAATAGTATAAGTTTACAATAAATAGAAATCATAAGTAATTAGATTAAGTTTATAACCTTTAAGTAAATAATGTTGTATTTATTATTTACTTAAAGGTTATAAACTGTTTATTATGTACATCTAATAAGAGTATATTATAATTATATTTATTATGTACATCTAAAAAGTTGTAATTTGAGATTAAGCCTTGTAATTGAGTGGGTAACACTAATATACACACTTGACTCCTCAATCAGCCATCAACCCCCAACTCATTTCTTTATTAAAAACTTCCCATAATCTCTACGTTTCTCTTTAAGGTATCACTCAAAGGGACACTCACTATGTAATAATTATGTTTGTAAGATAAGTAGAGCATTACGAGGCTCGATGGTGAATTCGTCGACCATCAACAATCACAACTGCTTTCAAAATAAAATATGGTCATTTACTTTTCTATTTTCTCTTTTTTCGATATAACACCAAAAATTTGCCTGATTTTCTAACTCATAAGAGTTACGAGTCGACACGACTCGGAAGAGTCGATAAATGACTCGTAAGAGTCGATAAATGACTCGTAAGAGTCCAAAGACATTTAAGAGTCGGCGTCCGAGAGTCGGCTCATTTTTGGGATTTTTGACTCAACATGTAAGAGTTGACTCGTGACTCGTAAGAGTCAAAGTACTATGCATTAGATGATGATGGATATAATGAGAAGTGGTTGCCCGGGCATCGCTCCGGAGTTTTATGTCTTACTTTTTTGCAAGAAAATGAAATCCTTATTCTGTTAATTAGTTTGATTTTTACAATTTAATTTGTGTTTACTCGCAAGTTTATATATATAAGTAAATGGGCTATCCGATGAGTCGGTGACTGTTTAAACTTACAAATAGAAGAGAGAATGAATAAGATACAAACATTAAGTTAAACTAAAGTCATTTTTGAAAATATTTAATTTAATTTAATATAACAAAAGGGAACAGAAAAGGGAGAAAAGAAACTGAAATATAAATAACAATTATAATTTAGATCCTTAAATAACTAAAAAGTTCAAAATAATATTCAGATAATGTTCTAAGAAAAATATTCATGAGTTTAGCAAACCTAAAAATATAATGCAGAATAGGTGAAAATGCACCTTTATAAATATCTTGGGTCTATCTCGTCATTTCATAAACTTCAGGGGTTGTTTGATATTTCTGGAAAAGATAAACAAAGCAAAAGTGCAAAACAAAACAGAGATGGCACGAGTGGGATTCGTACACAAGTTTAATTATTTGGAAAATAACTTTAGCAAAGGGACCACGACCAGTAAAGCAGCCTCACATTTGGTCTTTATTTTTTAACTAATAAGATATATTATTACCTCAAATCCGAGGACAACAGGGTTACTATTCATTGAACAATTACTCCATTTTATAAATATTAGTTATATAATGTGCAGAGTATATATGCACTTTTCTGTATCTCTTCTATCAGTGCCCACTAACTCTGACTGTTCATCTCATTATTCCAGTCACTGCACACTGCAGTGCATGGTCCGGAAAACTCTCCTTTGGAAGTTCAAATAAGAACACAGGTACATAATACGATCTAACGAATGATGACTGATGAGTGGACCAGTAGTTTGATTAGCTGACAGTTGCGCATTTTTAGACTATGCATGAATATGCGGAGCATGGAGTTGCTGCACATTGGCTTTATAAGGAAGCTGGTAATAAGTTGCCTAGCAACAACTGTGTAATTGGTTCTGAAATAACTTCTTCCTCATATCTCTCGAATGCCATGGAAGACAAAATTCTACTTGAAGATTATCCGTATCAGAAGTACAGTTCCCTAAAAGCTGGACATCCAGTCCTTAGAATTGAAGGAAGTCATTTGCTTGCTGCAGTTGTTGTCAGGTATTCCATCTTTGGTTTATGATTACTGCCTCACAAAAATTATAGTGTGTGATGACACTAGATATTCAGGGTGGATGAGGATGGAAGAGATCTGCTTGTGGCTGCCAGCTTTGTACTCACCGCCGCTGAAGTGGTTGCAGACAGAAAATCTTCTCAAAGAAAGCGATGGGAAGCGTATGCAAGATTGTACAAAAAGGTTGAGTGCAAAACGTACACACGCACGTGTGTGTCTTTGTGTATGTGCTTGAATTTTAAAATTTTGCCACTTCAAAGCATAGTTGTCAAAGGCGCGCCTTAGGCGCGCTTCGAGGCGCAAGGCGCACAGGCGCAGTATAAATCGCTTTTTTTAGGTGCGCTTAAGGCACAAAATAGAGGCGCGGTGAGGCGCGCTTAAGGCGTGCGCCTTTCTAAAAAAGGCGCACTTTTTTGAAAAAAGGCGCCAGAAAGGCGCGCCTTTTTGAATAAATTGTGATTTTTGTAGGTAGTGGATCTCGTGAAGGTAGTAGCAGGATTCAGAAGGTAGTAAGAGGCCCCATTGATATGTTTGTCACCCCTCCACCAGAACAAGTGGCTAAAAACCGAAAATACAAGCAACAACAAACTATTAATGATATTTGCAAGAAAGAGATTAAGGAAAAAGCATGTAGAGAGGTGGCAAACTGGTTTTATGATGCTGGACTAGATGTGGGACAGGTTTTAAGCCTCTAGTTACCACGAATTTTGAGGAAACATTCACAATGACATTTGAATTTTGAGGAAACATTCACAATGACATCGTTAAATGTTTTCTTTTTGGCTAAAAACTAGTAGTTAGCTAGTAGTGACGAAAAAACTATTTAGCTATTTGCTAATTGCCACTACTTTCTCTATGTTATGCATGATACTATTACTCTTTTGCATTATTTAGTGCCCTAATACATGAAGTTTTAGGTGCTTAAATGCTATATGATATTTATATACATGGTTATAATGTTATATATTTTTTTATGAATTTTTCTAAGAATAATGTGCCACGTAAAATTGAGGCGCGCGCCTTTTTTGCGCCTCGCGCTTAAGGCGCTAGGGACCCTTATCGCCTTTGTGCGCCTTTCGCCTTTGACAACTATGCTTCAAAGGATCTCATGTCACAAGGCTATCTCTGCTTCTGGACTTAAGATTTAAAGTTCCTGTGGAGCTATATGCAGATATCCCCAAAAATAAATGCTGTTAAATTCCTAAGGACCCACCCAATGTTCGTCCACTGATGATGAGCATAACGTGACCTATTACTTAGAAATGGCTTATTATTACTATATATGTTAAACAGCATGATGGTATCTTAGCTTGCTAAGATTGGTGTAGATCGAAATATTCAGTCAACTTTTTAAGTGCCAAATTGTTTTCAGGTATCAGATGAATGGTGGTGTGAACCAGGGCATGGAGATTGGTGTATCTGCTTGGAGAAGTATAAACTCTGTCGAGATGGTATTTACCATAAGGTATGTGTGAGGCTCCTTTCTTGCTTCTAGTGTTTACCCTTGGAACAATGTGACATATAGCTAGTGTATGAAAGCAACGGTCTGGGTTTTTCTTATATATTATAAGTTTTAGTTTATGCCATTTTGATGACAAAACCCCTGCTTAAAATGCAGCATGACTCACCTTAGCAATCTAGCACATAGGTGATGTTACTAATAGAAACCCAGTAAGGAGATGGTTTTACCCCATCACAGAGAACCTCAATGACCAAGACTTATACACAAATAACCTCAATGATCAAGACTTATACACAAATAACCTCAATGATCAAGACTTAAGACGTTGAGCCCACACAGCCACTCTGCCAGCATGTTTATAAGTACCTACGGAGTAATATATTTGACATTTTGTCACAGTATGTACACGCTAGTGTCATAAGACCATCTAAGCAATCCATAAACACCTAAGGATCACCCTCCATAATGGTAGCTTCTGATGTTAACCAACCAATAATTTCCTGCTTCAGCAAAATGTTTCTGTTTCGATTGCAGAAGCAAACATGACCAAATAATAAACTCCCTATTTATTCCCCACCTTAATATATCCCATAAGAATGTCTCAAGTATTATGTTAGCTTATCTTGGATACCACTGAGCATGGGCAGTCACATTGAGTGAATGACGAGTGTTGGGGGACTACATTTGCATATGCAAAGTCTTGATTCAAGTTATAAGTTGAACTAATTTTTTGTAGCTAAGATAGTTGAGATCTCTAAAGAAGATTAGAGGTAGCAGTAGTATTATTGCATCCAACCAACTGGAGCTCAAGGAAGCTTAGACCTTTTGCATTTATGCGACTAAAACTCTCTGTTAAACTTATTGTTTGTAACGACAAGGCTATATCTGTAACACCCTACTCCCAAAATGGAAAGTGAGTTTCAGGATCAATCCTAACACAAAGCATTGAAATAAAAAGAGCACCAACGGTCATATGCCAACTCCTTTAACTAGTAAGAAATCTCTTAAGTATCATCCCATCTCTCAATATTGTATTCCTTCTCTTCGGCCACAATCAGTGTGCGGATATAGGACAAAAGCAATATGACAAGAATATGTATATTCAGATACAAAGAACCAAGTATGTGTGATGAATGATTTACAACTAAATACTATAGTCAATGAGTTTGGTATCTAAAAAAGAACAATCCAATGGTGTTCCTTAACCAAGCTAAATAGTAGGGGTGTACATAAATGGTTCGGAACCGTCAGAACCGGCAAACCGAACCGGAACCGAACCTACCCGAGATATAACGGTTCGGTTCATGGTTCTAATATTTTAGTGTTAATGGTTCGCGGTCCGGTTCGGTTCCAGAACCGTTAAAACCGTACAAAACCAGAACCGAACCGAAATATACTTAGTAATAATATTTCTCTTATATAAAGTCATGTTTCAGCAGCTTACTTTAATGTACAACTTCAATCTTCAATTTGTTACGTATATCTAATATTGGAATTGCGTATTATGTATGTTATTAACTACTTATACGTCATTATTCAGCATTCACATGTGCGAATTCTGTAAGTCCTTTTAAGAATTCCATAGTAAAAATTTATAGAGAATATATTAGCTAAGTTTAAGAAGCCATTTAGATACATGAAAAACAATAACACGTGATTATTTTCTTATTGTCATAAGAAATTTCATTTGCATTTGAATTACTCTAAGAATTTGTTAACGTTTGCGCCTAACTTACTTGGTTCGTGGTTTTGAACCAAAACCGTCATAACCGAACCGGACCAGAACCGCAATTACATGGTTTGGTTCGTGGTCCTTGATTTTTCATTAATTGGTTCATGGTTCGGTTCGGTTTTGGTCCGGTTTGGTGCGGTTCTTGAACCATGTACACCCCTACTAAATAGCACCAGGCCTTACCTATCATGTTGCTTACTGCAAGTGTTGGAATATATATTGCCACATGGGCAAGTAGAGCTTCATATCCACATGTACTAAACAATGAGTCATATCATATTTTACACAACAAAAAAATATGTTTAATGAGATCTTGGGCATTATGCCACTATCCAAAAACACTAAACAACACAATAACTATGGTCAACACATTCCCCTCTTATACAATTCCTCATTTCCCCGATCACACGATGACCCGCTCTAACAAGAGCAAATGATGAGAGACTATAGACTATTCACACCTCTACGGAGGTGCCATGCCACTGGTGTCATAACGGTGTGCCTATGGTACCCCCATAGGTGGATAATAGCTTGCATACCCAGAAAAAAAGTGTCACTATACAGAACAATGAGGCTGTAACGTTGAGGTACTAACCAATATTAATGGGTCATTAACAATGAGACCATAACAATGTAGCATTTATAATTAGGCGTTTAGCGATACCATTGAGTTAGTAAATGCATAGAGTCTAATACCAAGCTATGGAATATAGGATCTGAAAGGGAAATTAAATTCAGTTAAATCAGTAACAAAAATGAAGATCTCAGACCAATCAGTTGGCATTTGGCAATATATATAATATCTTCAAGTCAAACAAATTGTGAATCAAAGAACATAGAATTCCTTATTCAGAGAATAAATCCGAACTCAAGTTTAACAGAAGTATAGAACATGTTCCAAAACTAGTACCCAAAAGTATAACTCAGAAAACTTACGAAGAAAAAGGTAAAAACCTGTTACTTTCCTTTTTTGTTGATTTTTGTTTCCATAAATATCAACGTATTGTAACCATTTGGGTCATTTATGATAATTTTTATATTAAAATATATATTGATCACACATATACAAATGCTAGATGTATATATAATGTTGAATTTTCTATAAATATGTTAAATTAACCGGTTAGAATTTTCGTGAGATATTTAGATGGTAATAGCCGCGCTTATGTGCAGCAAGATCAATTTCAGCGATTGCTACCAACATTCATTCAAGTAATTAATTTATCTGAAGCAGAGGAAATTGAATACTGGAGTGTTGTTTCTGCTGTATTTGCGGGGAAACAGATTGATTCTGTGTCAATGAACTCAAGTTCCTCTGAGAGATCAGCTTTATGCTCTGGTTGGTCTACTTCCGTGGAAGCTGGTATCAACAACAAGGTATGTTTACTAATGATAAATGATCTTTGTAATGTTGAAGGATTTCAGCCATGTACATAAATTTCGCTGGATTCTCCGTCCAGTCTTAAAAAATATGTTCATGTTTGGTGCTAAAGATATATATGATATCTATATTTAAGGTACTCCTGTTGAGGACAATGCTCCAATGGGAGGAACAATTGCGATCTGAGGCAGGTTTCCAGCAATCAAAGCTTACTAATGTGAATCAGTTTGGGGAAATAGCAGTTGTGTGCTGGCCAGATGGTGAGATCGTGAGATTGAAAAGTGGGAGCACGGCTGCCGATGCTGCTACCAGGGTTGGACTAGAAGGCAAGCTGGTTTCTGTAAACGGTCAGATCGTATTGCCTAACACGCAACTTAAAGATGGGGATGTTATTCAAGTCAGGGTTCGATAATTATGCACCGTTTTTGTAGAACATAGTCACATACGTACATAATTTGTAAATTGGCTGTCCCATATCTGAGTCCAAAGATGTTCGTATTTTGCTTGAGTTGGAGGGATCAGGGATTCAAAATTATTTATCTATGTATATAACTATATACTATAGGATTTAGTGTAGGGGAATGCACTAAACATTAGTCTGATGCCTATAGTCTGTACCCAACTTCGTTTTAGTCTATTGTGTTGTGTGTATCAACCTTTAAATGTTGGTCTATTGTGGGTATCTAATGACTAATTTCATAACGTGGCAACCGTATAACGCACCACGTCAGCTCACACCTTATTGACGCATCATCAAGAACGGGTGTCACGTCAGTCGGATACATACAATAGACTAGAATTGAAAGATCGATACACGCAATAGACTAATACGAAGTTGAATACACATTATAGACATCGGACTAAAGTTAAGTATATTCTGATGCACTAATCTAATACATATACAGATTTATATTTTACCCTTCTTTTATAACCTTTCGATCCGTGCAGTTTAAAAGGAATATGTTCCCTCATAGTAAATATTTCTTTAGCATACCCATCGAATCTAAATGACACTAAAACATTAGAAATACCTAAGTTGTACTCGTGTTATCTTCCAACATAAACATCATCGATATGCAGTATGCATCTTTCAATGCTTTTCAATATACATAAAAAGGCGTACATGACAAATTATCAGTTGATGTATCCACTTCATCTCATGTATCCACTTCATCTCATTCCTTAATACAGTACGTCATATATTATACATTTATACTTGAAGACAACCAACCCTTATCAATAAGATGTAGACATTCATACCTTAACCTAAGGTAGAGAGTGAGTGTGAAGTGAGTGTGTATATATATAGCGTTCAAAAGGGGAATACTTTTTTTGAGGAAGGGAAAAGTGTAATATTCATCACGGAACATCTTAACTTCGTCAATACATATTTAGAGAGAAAAAAAAAATTACTACTAAATAGTAATCAAAATCAATGTTATAACGAATATATTCACAGAAATTCATTTTTAAGTCATAACATTAGTTGATGAATATATTTATAAAATAAATTGTTAACATTCATCATAGTGAATGTTAACTTAACATTCTTCACAATGAACGTTAAAACGTAACATTTTGACAAATACTCATAATTTGAACATATTTCATAATGAATTTTAACTAACATTCACCACGATGATTATTAACGATTTTGGATATAATATTCATCGGTTGATGTTATAGCCTACAAAAAAAAAATTATCAAGAAAGCTTAACATTCATAGCATCGATTATGATCGACATTTATTAATTTTCACTTTTTATTATTTGACAATTGTATTGGTGAAAGTTAAGGTGCTTCGTGATGAATATTACACTTCCCCCTTCCTCCAAAAAAAGTGTTTCCCCTTGGATCATCTTACTCTCTCTCTCTCTCTCTCTCTCTCTCTTTCTATATATATATATATATATATATATATATATATATATATATATATATATATATATATATATATATATAGTGAGGTTCAAATGAGAATGAGAATTTGTGTGAGAATAGGGGAATCAATCTCAATCACTCATTTTAATCAAATACTCATTTCCCCACGTTTTTGAAACTTAAATATCTCACAAACTGTAAGTCGCAAAATTATAAAAATTGCACCATAAAATTAAGCGTTTTCTCCTCTTCGATTTAAGATCTCACAAGCTATACTTTCGACAACTTTTTTTTCCATCTTTGGTTGGGTTTACAAATTACTACCACATGTGTTAGTGTTGCGTTTAGGGGTTTAGGGGTTAGGGTTTAGTGTTAGGGTTTGAGGTTTAGGGTAACCCACCAACAAACGAAAAAAAACTTGTCAAAAGTATGCCTTGAGGGACGGCAAATCGAAGAGGAGAAATCGTGAATTTTATGGTGCAATTTTCATGATTTTTCGACTTGCCGTTTGTGAGATATTTAAGTTTTAAAAATGTGGGGGAAATTGGTATTTGATGAACATGAATGGTTGAGATTGATTATCCTATTCTCACTCAAAATTGTTGTACTCATTTGAACCATACTCTATATATATATATACTAGTGTTAAAACCCGTGCGATGCACGGCAGTTTAATTTAATTTATATATTGGATGATGTATGCAGCTATTAAAGTTTATGCATTAAGCAAATTTACGGTTTTGTTTACATGTAGATAGAATATAAGAAATTGTCATAGAAACGGAGCCATAACTTTAACTTTTATTCTATTTTATTTACCTACTCAATGAGTTGTTACTCAACCACATGAGTTACAAAAACTTATTATTGTTGTTTTGAGCTGCAATAAACAAACAATTAATATTTTTACTTATCATTTATAACAAAAAAGGTGATCAATAAAAAAACAAAAAAGGCATAGACTTTATAAAGAAACAATAAAACTTAACCAGAAAGTTACATAATGTTGAAAAGAACACAGACATGATGATAAGTTAAACGAAAAGAAAGGGATGGTAAGATCCCTACAAACCCTGTAGTACTTCCTTAAAGACGACATTGGTTGTTCGGTTAGTAAGATTGGAATCTTTATCGTATATCAGCACTTTCAACCTGCCACGACTCTTAACACGTGACAATGCAACATCTAGCTGACCATGCGATGCACGGCAATATTATATATAATCTATTAACGGTGCAACATTAAATTACCAAGATCATTTGATTTGTTAAATAATAGAGGTATTTAGACACATCAATTTTTAAATATGTAACAGTATAAAGAACCACTTACATCAAGCAATGTATGTGAGGAGAAGAAGAAACAAACAAATAACCAATGCAAACTAACAGTTGAGATATGTAATCACCACCATAAGATTCCATGTGGAAAATGACACATAAATGCGTACATCTTGTTCACGACCTTTTGTCCTGAATCTACTTGCAGAGAAGATCTATAATCGCCATATCCAATGAAGAAGTCACCAAAGCACTATATACGTAATTTTTGCTTAAGTAGAAATAGTAATAGAAAATTTCACAGGCAAAATTTTGAAAGAAATTAAGTACAATTCTTCACTTATACAAATCAGAAAGTTGAAAATTTTACTTAAATACAAAATAGACAATAATAATGAACAAAAGAATTGTACAAAAGTATTACAACAAACCAAATAATATTATTATGGTTAATTAAGCACATACAAAATTAAGTAAAATGTGATGAACTTACAAAGTAAGATGATCGATCACTTGGCAGGGGTAGAATAATCGCTTTGTTGTTCGAATGAATAACCGAATTACGATCAATGACATTGTGTTAAGCATGCTTAGTTAGTAATACTCGCGATATCAATCAATCACCCGGTTTGAATAATACGTGAATGTGAGAGGTATATGAATTCTAATAGTAGACGATTTTCTTATGAGTATACCATTTAATTAGGGGTATGTAATATAGTAAGTCCTTATTGACTTTTGAAAGGAATTTAAGGCAATTTAAGGCAATTATTTGGTAAATGAATTTTAAATTGAATTTGAATGGACGGTTACTGAAGAATTTTTATGAACATAGATATGGAAAGAATTCATGCATATCACCTTCCGAAAATAATACTATAAGTCAACATGCAGAAAATGAAAAATAAATTAATTTAATGCCATTAATCTCAAACGTTAATAAGGACTTTTGAAAAATTAGACACCTAAGCATGCTGACATGGCCGACTGAATCCTAGAAAAATTGAGAAAATGACACGTCAGCTTGTTGTATACGTAGCGATTAATGATTGGTGCCACATAAGCATTATGAGGCATCCTGAACTCCAGTTTTGTTAATTATATATATATATATATATATATATATATATATATATGTATTCATACTAAACAAAAGCTTAAAGTCACTCTAAACTAGTAAACATTAAGATACATATACACCTAAATGTAACTTCCCTTCTAAAATGGGAAAAACACCACCCGAAAACCAAATTTAACTATTATAATTCTACTTTTGTGCATATTCCTATTAGAGTTCATGTCCTCATACAAGAGAAGGCTCTTTCATGTCTTCTTTCAATATATCCTCTCATCTAAGTTTTGTTTTACCTCGTCTCCTCACGCTGTCAACAGTGAGCGTTTCCACTCTCCAAATGAGTGTTGTCCATCTAAGTCTTCCTTCTTTAAGCTTGTTGATGATAGTTGTTACTTCTAAATCTGACCTAAAAACTTCATTCGGCAACATGGGTCTAACATGGTTTTACTACATGTCCACCTTAACATCCTCATTTCCACCACTTTCATCCTAATTGATTGGATCCTTGTAATCGTCTAACACTCTGAGCAGTACAACATAGCTGGTCTAATTGCGGTCTTATAAAATTTTCTTTCAGCTTTGTAGGCACTTTCTTGTTGGTCACATCATCATTTATCCTCCTAGATTTGTGTAAGATCGAGCCAAGATATCTGAAAGACTCCTTTGGGTGTAAAATTTAGTCTCCAATATGTAATTCATTTCGCTCAGCCTTGTTCATGTCAAAGTCACATCGTAGGTATTTACCCTCTCGTTTTCGACACTAACACAATGTCGTCAGCATATATCAAGCACCATGGGATGTTCTCTTGTATCTTTCGCGACATCTCATCTAGTATTAGAGCAAATGGATATGGGTTAGGGGTTGATCCTTGGTGTAAACCTATTTCGACCGGGAAATACATTGTGTTTCCCATTGAGGTCCGTACGCAGGTTTTCACCCCTCCGTACATATCCCTAATAGCTCTTATGTATCTCCTTGTATCTTTCTCAAGATCTAATAACACCATGTTTAAGTTTCTTTGTCTTTCCCTATACTTCTCCATTAGACTTATGATAATGTGTATTGTCTCAGTCGATGAGCGTCCAAACATAAAACCGAATTGGTTCTCTAACACTGTAGTCGCACGTCGTAGCCTTGTCTCAATCACTCTATCGCATAGTTTCATGGTATGGATAAGTAGTTTTATCCCTCTATAGTTGCAACAAACTTGCGCATCCCCTTGTTCTTGTAAATGAGGATAATCTCGTCGAGTCCCTGTTCCTGTGGCATTTTAGCGTTTCTATAAATATTGTTGAAAAGAATTGTAAGCCACTTAACCCCCTCATCTACTAAGTACCGCCACGTCTCTATAGGGATTTGATCAGTCCTACTAAGCACCGCCACGTCTCTATTGACTTTCTTTTAAATATTTATGAATATGAAAAACACAACAATATGAATATGTATATATGAATATGAAATTATGTAAAGTCAACACAAATTAATTTCATACCTTATGAAAAGTTTAATACGGTTAATTAATCAAAATTATACTCCGTATATACCCAAGTTAAGTTTCATAATTACATATTTTCCCAAACATGTTTA
Source organism: Helichrysum umbraculigerum (assembly GCA_949592205.1). Taxonomy (NCBI): domain Eukaryota; kingdom Viridiplantae; phylum Streptophyta; class Magnoliopsida; order Asterales; family Asteraceae; genus Helichrysum; species Helichrysum umbraculigerum. The sequence continues at coordinate 168,765,511 of CATIUR010000001.1, read as the reverse complement.
AAAAAGTATTGTACATTATGCATCGAATATTTGTGTTTTGGATAAATATAATATTATTCCACTTAAATTGGATATATATATATATATATATATATATATATATATATATATATATATATATATATATATATATATATATATAACATCCACTCCTCGGGTCTAGTTGTATTTTAATATTTTCTGACTTGCTTTATCAATTAATATGTCAGAAAATAGTTTAGTTGTATTAATTGAAAATATTAGGAAAAGAGTCGCATAATTTATTGTGACTAGTAAATTGTTAATTGTTTTAAATTAACATTTTTGACGGTAAAATAAAATAGTGTTTCCCCGCAAATGGTTTTTAAGTTCCAGACAATAGATATTAAAGTGGACAAAACTAGTACACATATTATCTAATATATGTGTGTAATACGTATGAAAAATTCACAAACATTCCAGAAAGTCGATTGAGTACGAAAGAAATATCAAAACCCTAGTTTCAAGCTCAAATCATTTGAGAAATAAAAACCTTCTTCCTCCTGATCTTGTTCTGGCCGAATCTAAACCACCACAGGGACAATTCCAACTTTGCAAAACAAGCCTTGAGGTGAAATTGAGTCCATAGAACTTGGATTCAAGCTTCAATAACATGAAGTAAGCATCTTTTGATCATCCTAATCATGTTGTAAGTGTTAAATCTTGATTTTCATATAAACCTAGAAATGAGTTTTTGGGTAATCAATAGAATTTGTATGATTAAAGTGAAATTGAAGATTGAGATGATGACATAGTTGTTAGTTGATGATAAATTCATGATTTTAACCTAAACCCTAGTTTAAAAATGAAGAATTTAAGGTATGATCATATAGAAAGTTATGGTTTTTGGTTGATAATTCAATAATTAAAGCTTGTAATCATGTTAGAATGATTAGTTGATAATTGAATTATGATCCTTAACTAAACCCTAACTTAGAATTGAGAAAATGATGTATGATCATAATTAAAGTTCATGGGTTTAGTTGATTATGCTAGAATTGAAGCTTTTAAGCTTATGTTATTAGTGTATATTGATAATTGTTATTAATGATCATATTAGGGTTGATTCATGATGTTGATTAAAAGTGTTCATGATGAATTATTGATGTTAGATGTTAATAACCTTGGAAATGGTTTAACTATGTTACTTAGTGATAATCAAAGTTGGTTAAGGTGATATTGTGATAATAATGATCATAACCTTGGAATTAATTGTGTTAAATGATTTTAAGTAAGTGATAACTTACTTGAATTGAAGTTGAAAAGCGATCATTATGATAATTAATCAAGATTAAGTAATTCATATGAATTGAGTAATTTAGATTTGTTGGTGTAAGTCTATTGGAGTGATGTTATATAGATTTTGAGACAAGTGACTGACTTGTGTTGTTCTGTTGTGTTTTCAGATAAATAGAAGACTTAGTGACATTAGACTACTGAGTGGACAACTGAGGTAGTTGGTGAGTGGATCTGTAACCTCAGTGTAATTTAGTAGTAACAAGTTTGGTTACAACGGGTAACGTATTATTACTGTTTTATTATTCCATGATGATTATGGTTGTTAGTAATAATACTGTTGATAGACTGTTAGTCTGATATGATAAATATGTGATCACGTGATATTCAGCCTTTGGGCTTTGACGATATTCAGAGGCCAGCCTAGAGTTGGGATTGGTTTGCTATTGGTTGGATAACACAGGGTCTTAGTACAAGTATTATTGTCGTAGCCTGTGTTATTTGTGTTAATAGCACCAAGTATTCGGTTAAACCGCTGTATTGGCCTGCAGTTGGTTTCAAAGTGTTCTATGAGAAGGTGTTACCTCAAGAAACACCGGTCCTCTTTGACGCCAGTTGTATTTGATATTATATTATGTTGTGTGTTCTTGGCTGAGGGTTTCCCCAAGAACCATAGATACTCAGTGATTTTTTATGTTTACGATTATTTGTTGTAAACTGATTTGTTATTACTGCGTTGGACTGTTGGTGATAGTTCTGTCTCACTTAGCGTTATGCTAATCCCCCATATTAAATACTCCTTGCAGGGCATGATTCGTTAATGGGCTGGGCAAGGCAGTGGCACTGGAATGGAATGTTTGACAACTGAGCAATACTCTTATAAATGATTTGTGTAAATCAGTGTAATATGTTGTTTTATATAACCCCCGAGATGATAAGCTATGGTTTGAAATAGTTTGAATATTTTAGGTTTGTTAAAATAATATAAACAATTAAGATTTATATGGACTTACGCTTCCGATATATTATAATAAATGATAGTAAAATGAGGGGTGTTATAATATATATATATATATATATATATATATATATATATATATATATATATATATTGGGATCAAGGGAGAAGGGTTTTTAGATGGAGAAGGTGGAGAAGCAATCTAGGCCATTGGATGATTGATTCAATGGTTTATATTAGTCAATGGTCTTGCTTAATAAGATTTAGGCGGAAGGGGCATTTTGGTACATTACTTAGCTTTGCTTAAAAAAGGAAACGATTCCCATTTACTACACAAAATCAAAAACCGATCGTTTACATGCAGAATCATAACCGATTGATATTCCTTCTCTTCCACACCTGCGATTCACATCAAACCCTATTTGTGATTTTGCAAGAGAAAATACGCAAAGAGAATAACGATTATGCCATTTTTTTGAATTGCCATCTAAACGACTGAATCAATTCTCGAAGCGAGGCCACCAAGGTTTTGATCGTTAGGGAAAATGGATACGACAAAGAAACATCAACAAATGACAATGAAAGGTAATCTTTCTCATCTATCTTAGTTGGTTTATTGTGTTTTGATTTGTTATCTGGATGGGTGATTCAAAATTAGGTTGTATGTTTTTCTAAAAAATCTGGCTCTGAACCAGTGGTTTTCGAACAATTGGGGGTTTGTTGCAGGGGGTATTGCGAGTTTTTCGAGTATTGTAATGGTGGTGCGACTGCATGGTGTGTGTTAGCTGGTTATTGATTAGTTAAGGTTTGAGGGGTGTAATTTTATTCCTGATTCAATGTTGTAGTTTGTAACTGTGAAGAGAGTCGATAAAAATGGTTCAAGTCTGTTGGATATTTGGATTGCTTTATTTTAGTGTAAGCTATTGGTTTTATGCAGGTTTTACATTTGTTAAAAAAAAGTTTGAAAGTAAAAAATCTGATTGCATAACATCCTTGATTCTGATTTAAGTTATACAAATTTGGTGCTTAGGTTGTTAACTACGAGTTCACTGTGGGTTTTATTGCATCTAAATGTTCTTACCAACCATGTTTGTGTACTTAGATTATGGGTTATAAGCCGAGTATGCCGACGAAATTATTCGTTTCAATGTTGGTTGTAAAGTAGTTGAATCAGTGACAAGTTTTAGGTGAATCAAGGAACATAAGGTTAAGCACAAACTTATGATTCTTTGAAGCAACGATTTCATAAACAATAATCCTTAGACAAATGAAAGATGAACTTATTAGTAGTTTGTTGATACTAAAAATGCAGAATCAACCAATGGGGCTTTGCCTCAGTGGTACCGCCGCTGCAAATCCCCACGCCCCACCCGGGTTCAAGCCTCTGGGAGTACAAAAAATCCTATGCTCCGTGTGTGGGGTCACTGGGGCCAGGTGTTTAGCCGGACGGGTTGTCTCTTGCGGGTGGGGCTCCGTGGATCTACGGATCCGGGGTTAAAGGTTCCCTCCAATAACCTTAAAAATGCAGAATCAACATCTTTGATTCTGATTTAAGTGATACAAATTTGGTGCTTAGGTTGTTAACTACGAGTTCACTGTGGGTTTTATTATGAAATGTTCTTAACAACCATGTTTGTGTACCTAGATTATGGGTTATAAATCGAGTATTCAGATGTAATTATTCGTTTGAATGGTATTTGTAAAGTAATTGAATCAGTGACCATTTTTTGGTGAATCAAGGAACATAAGGTTAAGTTTGCAAACTTATGATTCTTTGAAGCAACGATTTTATAAACAATAATCCTTAGACAAATGAAAGATGAACTTATTAGTAGTTTGTTGATACTAAAAATGCAGAATCAACATGCTTATTTGGTGGTTAGATAGTCCTTCTGTTTTGCTTATTATGATCCATGGTTTGTTGATACTCTTGCAGGCAAGACTCATCTGTACGAAGCTGATTCTGACGACGATATTATGCCACCAGCTCCGAAAGAATTAAAAAGCCAAAAGCGTAAGAGGGAAGACACAAGGCAAAAAGGGATCGGCGAGTCTGTGGGAAAAGGCCAAAAAGGAACTAGATGATCTGCGTAAGAAATACGCAACAAAGATCTTGGTATCTGAGTTAAACACTATGGCTTGCACCATAAAAAGTGAATCAAAGGATCATGATAAACTTCCAGCGGATTGTAAGGAAATGGTGAAGGAGAGGGTAGAACAAATAAGAGATAAAAGGCTAGCGGTCTTTGGCGATTGATGGTGTGCTATAAATATTCACGTTTTGCATATTTTGATCTTTTCCCCCACTAAATTGCTGTTTAGGAAGACTGTGTTTTGAAGAAACCCAAATGTAATGGAATTTGACTGTTTGTTTAATTGTTTTTCTGAATTTTATGGTTGACGGATTCCTGGTAGCGAGAATACGGGTCAAATTCAATTTGGTATTTTTATGTTTTAGTTGTAAAGGACAGGTGTGTACTATGTGGTTGCTTGACTGTCATGGATCGAAGATGTCTGATGACTGAATCAATGTGGTACGCTACTTTAGGAAGAGTATGCATATCACTGAATCAGTATGTTGCACCATTGAGTCAATGTTAAGATAATATTGCATCATGATATTTTAAATTTGGTGAAGAATATTTTAATGCAAAAAGATGAAAAAAAATGACTGAATCAATGTGTTAGTTTACGTAATCAAAGTGTGAAAAAACTGGATCAGTATATTGCATCACTGAATCAAGGGACTGTTGCTATTTCGACATTTTTTTCCTATTGTAATTATTACGTACACTATATTTAATGTTGTAGCATGTTTTTTTAAAGGATGAATCTTGTTATAACCATGGTTGAATCATACTATATGAATCGATTTATGATGCAACGGACCCATAGTTGTCAAGGTTTGCGTTTTTATTGGTGTAATGTCTTGAAGGTATTATGTAATAGGTGCTTCATTTAATTTCAGTGATAACAAAATGAATCATCTTAACAATTTAAATCAATGGATATAATGAGGTAGCTTACGAAAAGATGAAAAAATCACTGAATCAATGTGCTACTTTACGTAATCAAATTGTGAAAAAGTACTGGATCAGTATGTTGCATCACTGAATCAAGGGACCGTAGCTATTTCGACATTTTTTCCTTTGGTAATTGTTTTGTGCACTATAGCTAATGTTGCAGCATGCTTTTTTAAAGGATGAATCATACTATAATCATGGCTGCACCACACTATATGAATCGATTTATGGTGCAACGTATACATAGTTGTCAAAGCTAGCGAGTTTGGAGGTGTAATTAACTACTGAAGGTATTCTATAATAGGTGGATCATTCAATCATGTTTAAATAACAAGGCTAAGATGTACGTGTAAAAAAAAGTACATCATATTAAATTTATAAAGCACAACCAAAGGCTTACAAAGTAAATGCCACAAACGAACAAATAAATGTGTACACAAACATTTTCTTTTTAACTAAATGCCTACTCGGAAGACGAAGAAGGTTCATCGAACACGAGACTGTTTTTCTTGGCGGCATCATATATAGCCTTTTGTGAGCATGTGCTTCTATAATGACCAACGACCCCACAATATTTACATGACCGGACCTGCTTATGTGCGTTTGCGATTGTTTTCTCTTTTGCACTTTCAATCCTACCTTTTTTTGCTTGACCCGCATCCTTTGTTACAGCTAAGATGCGGATTCTTGATGTTTGCGTCTTTGGGGTGTGAGACACCCATTAACGATTGAATTACCTTCTTATTTTTCATTTGGTGTTGCGTCGGTGTCTCAGAAAAAACCTGTTCCATCAACTTTTTTTGTTGATCACGAAAGAGTGCCAGCCTTTCAACGTCAGTGACTAGTCGATCTATAGCGGAATCTATAAAAAAATACGAATCGCGAATAATCGTTTATATATCTTCTTTATTATCCCCTAATTCTCGACTTGATCACCGTCCACCATTCCGAATCACCGTAAATCGAAGAGTAATAAAATTACCTACGAATTGTTCCCAAGAAACGACGCAAGAATTTGTTCAATACAACTCACGGATTCGATCCCAACAAATCGTTCAAGAGATTTTTGATGGTTTTAAAAACTGCAACGAATTCGAGTATGAATTGTGAAGCTATATTTTGCACTGATGATATATATCTTGCTAAGAATTACAAACGGGATACATGGATCAATGGCGTGAGTTATATGCATTGTGAAGATATGTTTTGATACTTTCCTAAAATGATGGAAAATCATTAAGACAAAACATAACCGGCCACTTTAATGCATATAATTTGCATTCTATTAATTTAAATAACCAATTTTGAAAGGACTAATATACCCTTTGACTCTAAAATGAAATGATTGGTCAGATTCCTTCTCCCCCTTCTCCATCAAATTTTTCTTCTTTTACAAAATTACAAATGGATGTAAAAACTATTAACGCGTCGACCGATTTGGGTAAAAAAGGATTGATTGAACACAGTGGCTGAACTCGTTCTCCGTGTTAAATCAGCAGCGAGTCAACACCGGGGCGAGTCTACAAATCACACACAGAGGACAGAGGAGTGAGGACGCATGCACATCCCGGAAACAGATTCATAAGAATTGAATCATGCTTTCGAAGATCGACTACTAATTTTTATGTTTGAAAGAAAAAAAACCCTAGATATGAACTTTTTCCTCCTGATTTGAATGGAAGCCCTAACCCTAATAAATCATATCTCCCCCATCCAAGGATACTCTAAATGCGGCCGTGTTTATCCACACCAACAAATTTCTCTCTTATTCTCTGGAGGTTGAACTTATTATAATCTCTTTTTCTTCTTGTTAGCCCTTGATAGATTGAGTGAGTAATTAGGTTTAGGGTTAGAGATATATATATATATATACACACACATATCATATAGAGACAGAGATTTGTGTATAGGAATAGAATTAGTTAAAGTGAGAGAGAGAGAGAGAGAGAGAGAGAGAGAGAGAGAGAGAGAGAGAGAGAGAGAGAGAGAGAGATGGAGAGCGGTGTTGATGGAGAAACGGGAATGGCTGATTGCGGTGTTGGAACGATTGTTTGGGTTCGAAGGCGGAATGGTTCGTGGTGGCCAGGTAAGATACTGGGTCCTGACGAACTCTCTGCTTCTCATCTCATGTCTCCTCGATCTGGAACCCCAGTCAAACTTCTTGGGAGGGAAGATGCCAGTGTGTAAGTCACTCTAATTCACTTCCATTATTCATTTTCTGTTTTCTATATCTTATAGCTATCCTTCTGCTCAACCAGCCAAATACGAAACTCCTCTGCTGTTTTTTTCAATTTTTATCAACTTGTTTTATACATATGATTTGCTTCAAATGCTCTCTTTTTTTTCCTCTCATTGAGACCATACCATCTACCATCTTCCGAGTGTCTTATTGTTAGTGTCCAATAAGATTAATCAACATTTCAAGTGTCTGGTTTTTGTTAAATCAGCTTGATTACATATCCAAACTTTCTAATAACAGAGAAAGATTATTGCGAATCTCACTTATGTGTGGTTTTATCGCTCACTCTACGTTATTGTTCTGTTTTCTCTGCCATCATTGCTATTAGACCTCTCATCTTTTGGTTGTAAATGAAATCACAGTTCCCTGAAAAAGTGAGATTTCTTGGTTTTCTTTAGCATGAGAACCTCTGTATAAATCTATTAGTCGGTAGAGTTCTTATTAGGCCCTTCAGTTCTTGCTGTTCAATGATTAATATAAAATTGATCACATATTTTTATTCATCTATATGTTGGGTTGATGTATTTTGGGCTCCTAATAGCTTTGTTTCGATATGGACAGGGATTGGTACAACCTGGAGAAGTCCAAGAGAGTTAAACCGTTCCGCTGTGGTGAGTTTGATGACTGCATTGAGAGGGCTGAAGCGTCACAGGGAATGCCTCCAAAGAAAAGAGAGAAGTATGCACGCAGGGAAGATGCTATCCTTCATGCTCTGGAGCTTGAGAAACAACTGCACGAAAAGAAATATGGCAAGTTAGGTGTGCAGTCTAATGGGTTGAGCACCAAGTTACCAGGCAATGAAGGAAAAGATACTATTGTAACTCGAGAATTTTCGTGCGACAATGGTACACATGCAAACTCAATAGTGGACCTTTCTCTTGAGGAGAAGAAAAAGGGTCTATCTTTGCAGGCACAGAGTGCTAGTCAACTGAGTCTAGATGATAAAAGCCCTGATTTACGTCCTAGATTGAGAGGTTTGCAAGACCTTGGTGTAGGTCCTATTCCTTTTAAGTATAAATATTCTTCCCTGGCTAGTTCGAATGGTTCTTATAAGCATGCATCTGCTGATGGGATTACTGATGGCCGTCAGGTTCTAACACCAGAAAGTATAGTTCCTGTCGGTAGTAAAAATTTGTTGGCTAGCAGAAAAAGGTCACAGGAGGGGAACATGGAGGAAACAATGAGTAAGAGGCGTGATAGGCGTCGTCCTCTTGTTCAGGTACTCAAGAGTAGTGCAAAGTTATCTCACATGCACCCCTTGCAGTTACAGGGTGATGGTGACTCTGTAGGGGAGGAGCAGAGAGAAGTCACTGATCCTACAATAGTAGGTAATGATCAAGGCATGGGAGTAAACTCTAGTGACAGCTTTGACTATACTGAAACTCTCCCTTGCCAGGTGGAAATCCCAACTCCCAATTTTGAAAATAGAGTTGACTCCTTCCCTGTTGGTTTGAGTGAAGATAACACTACTGGATCTAATGAAGACACGGAGACTGATTCTTCTGGCACTGAATCTCTGATGTCAGACACATGTGATGCTATGGCTGCACTCTCAGGTTTGCTATCCTTAATATTCCTGGCTGGCCGCTGCTTTCTTTTCATTTCAGATAATGTGATCACTTTTTCTCCTCTAGAAGTGTTAGATAAAAGAATTTCACCTTTACCATTGTTAGATAATAATATGCCTACTTTTTTGAAGTTTAATTTGCATGCGTTTAGTCCTTTACATTTGGCCCAAGGACATTATTTAACCTTCATTTCCAGAATGAATTACAGAACATCTTGTTATATTAGAGGTGCGGTATGCTAAACAAGACTCAACAAGGACATGTAACATATATAAATACTTCAATGAAAGCTGTTTCTAACATCTATTTACTCGAAAAGATACTGAGATTTAGCAAAAGACTTCATTCTAGTTAAAGGTGGACATCTGGTGTTCACAGGCCAATATGTGCATACCTTATGAAGTCAGAGGTGGACATCCGGTGTTCACAGGCCAATATGTGCATACCTTATGAAGTCTCTTTTGGTGTAAAAGTTTTTATTATGGAACTTAAAAGTTAAAACCCTTGGTGCATATCTCTGTACATAATTGGTGAATAGGTCCCAATATAAGAACTGTGAATAACTAATGTCAAGGGAATGCATAGAAGTCATTCACAAACCAAAGCTAAACTTTAATAATAGTAGTAAAGTTTGTAACTGAATGGATAAAAGCACTGACTCGTCTGAGTCATAGTCCATCGTTCTGTCAAGATGGCTGATTTCAGTTTTTTATTGTAACAATGGTACAACACCCATTTGGAATATGCGTTCTCATCTGCATTTTCTTCCCTTTCTAAGTCACTATCTGAGTGATGTCCTTACGAAATAGGGTTGCAAATTATTTGAGCCTAGCTTAAACTCAGCATGACTACTTTGGGTCTTTGACTAAGCTTGAGCTCGGCTTGACTACTTTGGCTAAGCTCGAGGTTGTTTTGATAGCTTGATGAGCTTTCGTGATGAAGGCTTGAGATTGGTCAATGTCTTCTTAAGATGGCTCAAGGATTTCACAAGATGGCTTGAGCTCGGCTTAAAAAGTTCTTCATATAATTCTTTTAGTTAATCAAACTTATTTGTTTATGTAAAAGTTTAATTCATAACAAAAATCATCTCAAAAGAATATGCAAATTAGAAAACAGCATGATAATACACGAAAGATTTATAGAGAAGTCTTAACAATAATAATATCCAACAACAACATCTGGAAATTCCAAATAACATAACATATATATCATATATAAACCTATGTAATACTTGAGCCTCGAAATTGATATTACAATAGCTCACGCCGAGTCCTGTTAAACTCAAGCTGAGCTTGTTAGATATTTTGAGCTCAAACTCGATAAAAGCTAGACTCATTTGCAGCCGTATTACAAAACCCTCAAATGATTAAAATAGAGTTTTCTGTTTCAAGGAAAAATGATATTTCTCAATTGAGAAGAGCTATGATTAGCATGAGAGTGGCCTTGTGTTCTGATAGTTTGATGGACGTCCTGTACTCTTGTATGTTGGCTGAGATTGATCCTCAGCCATTCCTGCTGCATAGTCTGTGAGGAATTTTTCAGCCTGATAGGCATGACAAGTGAATTGTAGAAGCTATATTGAATTCTGAAGGCTGTTAAATAAGTAATAAATAAATTAATTAAATGGTTTTGGTAAAAGTTAAAGTAACTTCCAACCCCCAGATTATTTTGACTGGATGATAATCAATTTTAATGGGGAATATCGTAACTACTAGATGATTATGATTGAATGAATCTGTTCATTACAACAAAGCGCACCTCATCGTGGTATGCAAAGTTACCTTTTAGGGCTGTGGTTAGCAAAACTCCAGAATTGGTATCATTACATTGAACTCTAGTATAATTATCTGCCAGCTTTCCTTTCATGTTTTGACATTTAGATGTCAGAGGCCCAAGCATTGTTTGCAGGTACGCTTGGTTTAAAAAGGCGATAGGCGCTAAGGCGTACGCCTCACGTAGATGAAACGCCTATAATGCATAAATTACTTATAAATTGCAACATTTTTACGTTAAAAATGCTTACACATCACAAATGCTTCACTTGCATACTAAAAGTAGTTAAAAGATGAAAGTCTCATTCGCTTTTCGCCACAATGTCAAAAGCAATTGAGCAACTAAGCAAAGAAGAACTAGTAGCAACCAAAGATGATAATTAAGAACATCAAATAGGTAAAGGATTGAGGATTTAACCACTATTAACCCTAAAGAAAATAGTGCATTAGAGCTCAGTAAAAAAGAAGCACACAATTACTTGTAAAAAACCCACTAATTAGACTAGGCAGCACCTTATATCGGGGTCTCGCATAAATTACCCAAAGGCGCGGCCTAGTCTCACCTAAAGTGCCCAAAGGCGTTGCCTAGGCGCGGTTTTCTAAACCAAGCAGGTTTGATTGATGTTCATATTGCATTGAGTCCCTTCCCTTTAATATGCTGGTCTCACATTTTTTGCTTACTGCTGCTTTTATATCTCCTAGACTAGAAGTCTAACCCTTCTTTTTTCATTTGTGGTAAGATGAAGATGAAAATATTGAGTTTATACCAAAAGCGTTTGGAAAATCTGAAGCGCAAAGAGAACATGAGAGTATGAGTGATGACTCAGGACTTCCTGATGACAGTGGTGATTCCTTACCAACGAGTGTGACAGTCTCCAAATGGAAACTGAAAGGAAAAAGGAATAGTCGCAGGTATGCAGAGAGGAAGGTCTCCATGATTGCTAACTACTGGATGAGTTTTAAGGAAGAGGACATTTATGGTACTGATTCGTTTGACAGAAATTTGGGAAGCGAAGTAGTGGGATATAGGCCTAGAGGCTTAGATAGCATCAATTGGGAGGATTTGACGCCTTCTTTGAATGGATACTGGGAGCAGTCAATGGAGTACTATGATCCTCTATATGTCAGTCCTCATTTTGGTGGCAGGATGAGATCAATGTTAATTGATGTTGATGTAGAAGTTCAATCTGGTTATCAAAGAGAACACGTCCCGATGATTTCCCTCATGAGCAAGTTAAATGACAAGGCAATAGTAGGTCACCCTATCCCAATTGAAACCCTAGAGGATGGTTCATCCGACATCATCTTTTTTTCTGCAGCTGATGAGTTCCAAATGGAACCATCAACACTTCAACCATGGAGGACTGCCAGGAGGACCTCCAAGTGTAGGGTTCCGCGGCCATCAACTTTGGAGGAAGAGGACGAAGATGCCTTTGAGTATGTAGATGAAAGTACATGGAGTATAAATCGCAAAGTGAGCACGACAAGAAAGACCCTGAAAAAGGCGCAAAGGAAGAGCACTTCATCTTGTAATCAAAAAATAAGAACGCTATCTTCGATAGGTGGGAGTCAGCAGCAGCAACGAAGTTTAGATTTGAAAGACGAGTGTTATGAAGGTGAAGGGGTGATGAAGCCAGAGTTATTGCCTACAGCAGTTGCTTGTATCCCTGTGAAATTAGTATTCAGTAGATTACATGAGGAGTTGGTTGCACGCCATCTATAAACATATCTCATTAGGCAGTAGCTACATGTAAATTGTATGTTATAAATAATTGATTATATGCTTCCATCTGCCATTCTAGTGGCTTGTTATCATCGCCAAAAGTCTAAATGTTTTGGGGAGGGCTTGGAGTGGGAAATCTGTAAAGACAATGGAGAATGGCCATCATATGCAGACTGTAGAGTAGATGATTATAATTTGTACATTTTATTTTAATTTCGTCTTTATTAATGGTATATGCCGAGTGAACCTCCCTCCGACTTTAACTTATCTGTATTGCATTTTAGGTTTCCTTTTCTCTTTAATCTTGTAAGTGAACTCGGAAAAACAATAATTTTGAAGGAGTCATGATCTTGTCTTCTTTGCAAGGGTTTTGTTAAGGTGCTTTTAATGAAACCGTAATTTTTTTTAAATAATAGGGTTTGTAGTTAATTAATATATGCATAAAAATAAAATGTTAGATAACTAATGAGTATTAAATGTAAATGTTAATATCTAAAGAAATTTTGACTTTGTTAGATACACATTAATGTGTGTTGCGGAGGCACACGTCAACAAAATACTATCTGCAATATCACAACTCAAGTTTTCAAGGGAATAATTACCAAAGAGGTCATGCGTTCAAGCCTTATACGAGGTTAATTACATCCGAATACAACTTTTAACAATAGGAGCTTTTTAATTTGAAAATGAAAAGCTTAAGGGTCTATTTGGTAATGTAGTTGTAGGCTGTAGCTGTAAACTGTAAACTGTAGTTGTAGAGGCTGTAACTTTATTTGTATAAAGTTGTTTGGTAAATTAGTTGTAGCTGTAATTTAGAAGTGTAAAATGACATAAAAAGACATCAATATAAAATAAATGATAAACATAGCTAAAACAATAATTTAACACATAATATTCATTTTTAAATATATTATGTAAAGTACTCTATTGATTGGTAATAGTCATTTTTATATGCAAAGTGGTAAATAAATAAATAATACTTACACATAATACACTTTATATATAATTTTTTTAACATATTCTCAACAGTGAATACACATCTACATTTATCGATGAATGTATTGTAAGATTAGTTTCACTAACAATAAAATAATACACTAAATAACATAACTATTATTATTATTATTATCATTATTAAGGATACATGTTCTCAGTTAAGATAGATGTTATTTGCAATGGCCCGAGCGTTATGTACCAAGAACATTGTTATAGATTAAAAAAAAAAAAGGCATGTTGATTCAGTTTATCCATACCTTTCACTATTTATGGAAGGGCGATTGAGTAATTTAACATGTCAAAAGCTATAGCCAATTTCAAACGCTTGTTTCTCTAGCGTTCTATTTTGGAGCTTTTTAAAGAATTTAAAAGCTAAAAGCTTTGCTATCCAAACAAGACTTTTATTTTGGTAAAAAAAATAATAAATAAAAAATAAAATAAAAAGACTTTTATTTACCAGACGCTTTTCATTTTCAAAATCAAAAGCGAAAACTTCTAAAAGCTTCCAAAAGCTCTCTACCAAACATACCCTAAAGCTTCAAAAAGCTCTCAAAAACTTCTTGTCAGACATACCCTATAATAATGTTCTGTATAGATAGTTAAATAGTGGCTAATTGGTGTTAATGACATTCTTCTCTATATCATTAGAAAAAAGTAAAGTAACATCCCATACCGCCTTCCGCGGGTTAGGGCCCAATACCATCTAAGACAGTCTATGGGGAGGTTAGATGTAGACAGCCTTACCCCTACCAAAGGTAGAGAGGCTGCTTCCATTTCTACCTAAAGGTAGAAAGGACCTCCGGCCTTTTTGCAGGGGATGGGATTCGAACCCCTGACCTCTTCTCTATATCATTCTTTCTATATAAAAACTAAAATTCGTTAGAGTTTATTGCATGATTCGTCTTTAGTTTACACACAATTGCACCATCAGTCTCAATGCTTCACTTTTGGACAGGCATACAAAAACATGAAAGTTGTTGCACGTCTGGTCCCCCTACAACTAAAATGACTAAATTAGCCTCAATAAAATCAATACAAAAAACTTAGACATTAAGGGTATTGTAGTCATTTAAGTTGGAGTAAGGACCAACCACGCAACAACTTTCGAGTTTTTGGATCGCTGGTGCAGAAAGTGAAGTATAGGAATTTACGGTACAATTGTGTGTAAACCATATGGATGAACCATGCAATTGACTCTTTGGGTAAACTGCATTTTTCGTCCCTGTGGTTGTTCAGTTTCGCCGATTTTGTCCTTAAACTTCTTTTTTTCCCGCATTTTTCATCCATGTGCCTGTCCAATTTCGCAATTTTTGTCCTTTTAACATTGGCCGACAGGTGTCATTAGGTGCAAACATGAGGTGGTGGTGGTAATTGGCAGTGTTGGGGGATAAGAAGGAAGGAGGAGGTGGAGAAGAGAGTTGAGATTGAGGGGAAATAAAGAAAAGAAAAGAAAGTTGTGAAGGGATGTAATTGAACGTTTTTATATTTTTTTCCCATTAACTATAATCTCTATTTTTCTAACTAGATACAAAATTGACGGCTTTTATTATTCTTATAAAAAAAAAAAACTTATTAATGCCATTTATCTTTAATTTTTTGAATTACAAATTTTTGACCGTGCTTAAACAAAACATTTTTCAAAAATAATTAAATAATATATGAAATACATGAATTAAAATTTTAACATTTATTAATATTTTTTTTAAATTATATCGTGTTAAACGAGAAGAATAATCAGAAATCAATGTGTCACCTTCTCAAATTTTACCATAAAATAATTATTAGTTCTTTTATATAGTTTAATCATATTCACATTTAGTCACTCCAGCTCTCTAAACTGTTACAATTTACCATTGCAACTAACGTAAATAAGTATTAACAACATGTTCTTTCGTCATCTTCGTTATTATAGTAAAAGTAGTAAAAAATTATTATGAGTTTGGTAAACTGTTTATAGTAACATTAGATTAGATGACAAAAAGTATTATTAGAAAATTTGATGAGTTCAGACATTAATTAAATAAAAGTTAATGAACTAAACCATGGTGTGAGAAATTTTTTAAGGTTGAGTTACAAACCTATGATTAAAAGATTGCAATATATATATATGCAGGTTTTAAAACATATTATCTTTAAGAAAAAAGTGAATTCCTGCATAACAGAAGGCCGTCTAAGAGACTTGGCGTCTTGCATAGGTATCTTCATGTACAAAAACAGGCTCCTGCTGGGGCAGGCCCATAACGATGCCTATTTGATTAGGTCCATCCCGAAAGGTTTCATTTCTGTTAACCTTTATTGAATTCGAGATCACATAATAAATGCACCCCAAGATGACACTTGCCAGCGACAAGCTAGCAGCTCCAGCAAAGACTCCAGGCTTTACCACATAGCAGTAGTAGCTCCCAAAGTACATATTTTCT